>VSMD01089435.1:0-32643 GCA_008750895.1 Mirza zaza
ACTCTGTTCTCAGAAATCTGATTTTGAAACCCTAAAATTGGGTCTATTAATAAAGCTTCCAAGTAATTCTGATGTAGGCAGTTTAAGTAACATATACTTTAGGTTTACTAAAATCCTAATGTATAAATATTAAAATCATAGATATAAGTATTATTGTGCTTTGTCTATAAATTATATAATGACATATTTCTTTTCCTTTTAATCAAACTACTGAAGTTGATAATCTTCTTTCTGAAGACATTATAAAATGACTTCCCAAACCAGTATTTTCTTACAAAAGTTTGAAAATAAAACCCACAAAAAAATCTGTAATGTTTTAATTTGTTTAGTACAAGTTTCTAAAAAAAATAAATAAATAACAAAATGAACTCATTTTGTTAGCAAAACTATAAATTATTTTCTTCAACATTTCTCTGTATGAAAATTTAATCATAACACTTTAATAAAACTGAGTCTGTATCCCATTATTAAATTTAAATCATCTGCTATGCTCAATTCTAAGTAGTGCAGGGCAGATAAATGTGCCTTTAGTAAAGGAAGTATTTGAATTAAATAGGTAGAAATAAATCTCATATTTAATCCTATTCCCCTGGAAAGTACAATGCAGTTAAATTAGATGTGAACTTTAAAAACTTAAATCTTCAATGTAAAAAATAGTAAATTACCTAGAGAACAATAACATTATTTTGATAGTCCTAGAATAAACCATTGTTTAGTGTTTTTGTTTTTGCTTTTATTATCTGTATCAATAATTCTATAATGATTTTAAAAGATTTCTGCCTGTGTGTTGTTAATGAGTATTAGAAAAACCCCTTCAGCCCAAATTATAAACTATTTTCCCTCTCTCACAGATAAATAGCTAAAGCTTAGGTTCTATCATCTCAAGGTTGGAAAGAACATTAGAGAACATTTGATGTAAAGTTGCCTTTGATGTTTAAATCCTCTCTTAATATCATTGTAAGAAGATTGCCCAGTCTCATAGATTCAAACACCTTTACAGATGAGTAACTCAAAACCCATTGAAGAAAACTAGTTTATCTTTTAGTATTACTAAATTTTTAATATTTTATTTATTTTTACTTATATTATGGGAATATCAGTTTCTGTTTAGGTTTAGGTTTTATTTTGGGGGTCCTAACCCTATCCTTTGAAAAAATAGAAAACATCTAATCCTTCTTCAGCTTGAAATGAGATCAAAGATTTGAAGAGAAGAATATTACTCTGATACTTTTCACCAGTTGCTCATATCAAGACTGTTAACTTTTTTCTAAAATATTTTATTATATAACATAGTTCCAATTTCTCTAAATAATAAATTTCAAATACTCTATATCATTCTTAAAGTGTTATTTTTTGAATACTAATAATGTCAATTACTAAAACTATAATAAATGGTGCTGTCAGTAATATTTTAATATGAATAGATCAATATCCTTTTAAATATGACAATTAGCTAAGTATATTTTAATACAGAATAAAAGATTTCTAGAGAATTTATCATTGAATTGTGAAAAAGGGTCTAGACTTCCCTTATTTCCAATAATACTTATAACTGATACAGTATAGATGTAATTCTCCAAAATAATATATATATATAATTAGAATTTTTTAAATTAAGAAAGTCATTTGCTTACAACTTTTATATTTTTTATTTTATTTTATATTTTTAAATTTCAGTATACTATAGGGGTACAAACATTTTGGTTACATGAATTGCTTTTGTACGATTTGAGTCAAAGTTATAAGTGTGTCCATCACCCAAATATTGTGCATTGTACCTGTTAGGTATAAATGTACCCATCTCTCCCTTCTCCCTCCCACCTGCTTAATTTCTGTGGAACTTTACTATCATATGTGCAAAAATGTTGATCTGTAAGTTTCAATTTAGTAGTGAGTACATACGGTTTTTGTTCATCCATTCTTGTGATATTTCACTTAAAATGATAGTCTCCAGTTCCATCCAGGTTGTTACAAAAGGTATTAGTTCACCATTTTTTTAATGGCTGAGTAACACAGCCATATATCACATTTTATTGATCCACTCATGTATTGATAGGCACTTGGGTTGTTTCCACATCTTTGTGATTGTGAATTGTGTTGCTATAAACATTTGAGTACAAGTGTCTTTTATATAAAATGTTTTTATTTCCTTTGGGTAAGTACCCAGTAGTGAGATTGCTGGTTCAATTGGTATGTCTACTTTCAGTTCTTTGAGTTATCTCCATACTATTTTCCATACAGGTTGTACCAATTTGCAGTGTCATCAACAGGGTATAAGTTTTCCTTTCTCTTTGCCAGCATCTGTTGTTTTGGGACTTTTTGATAAAAGCCATTCTCACTGGAGTTAGGTGATATCTTATTGTGATTTTCATTTTCATTTCCTTGATGATTAGAGATGTTGAGCATTTTTCATATGCTTATTGGCCATTAGTCTATCTTCTTTTAAACAGAACACATTCTGTTCATGTCTTTTGGCCACTTATTAATGAAGTTGTTTGATGTTTCCTTGCTGATTCACTTGAGTTCTTTGTAGACTCTGGTTATTAGCTCTTTATCAGATGTATAACATGCAAATACTTTTCCCATTCAATAAGTTGTCTACATGGTCTATTGATTGTTTCCTTGGCTGTGAAGAAGCTTTTTAATTTAACCATGCCCCATTTATTTATATTTGTTGTTGCTGTGATTGCCTTTAGGATCTTCTTCATAAATTCTTTGGCGAAGCCAATATCTGAAAGAGTTTTTTGGACTTCTTCTATAATAGACTCTTATACTATCATGCTTTATAATTAAGTCTTTTATTCATTGTGAATTAATTTTTGTGAGTGCTGACAGGAATAGATACTGTTTTAGTCTTCTACAGATGGCTATCCAATTTTCCCAGCACCATTTATTGAATAGGGTTTTTTTTCCTCAGTCTATATTTTTGTCTGCTTTGTTAAATATCAGATGACAATATCATAATGGTTTTATACATGTGTTCTCTGTTCTGATCTATTGGTCTTGATCTCTACTTTTGTGCCATGGTCTTGGTCTCTATTTTTGTACCAATACTATCCTGTTTTGGTTACTATAGCCTTGTACTACAGCTTGAAGTCTGATAAAGTGTGCCTCCTGATATGTTAGTTTTGCTTAAGCTTGCTTTTGGTGTTTGGGGTATTTTTGGTTCCATAAAAATTGTAGAATTATGTTTTCTAGATCTGCAAAAAGTGATGTTGGAACTTTAATGAGGATTGTGTTGAGTCTGTAAATCACTTTGGGTAATAAAGACATTTTTTAATTTATATTTTTCCTTTTATTTCATCATATTATGAGGGTACAAATATTATTGGGGTTAGATATATTGCCCCTGCCACCACCCCCCACCATGCCAGAGCTTCAAGCATGTCCAACCCCCAGGTGGTGCTCACCACATCCATTATGTAAGTATATACCCTTACCCCCCTCCTCCCTCCCACCTGTCCACCACCCAATAAAAGTTTTTTTTTGTTTTGTTTTGTTTTGACATTTTGGTTAAATAGTATATCTTTGCCTCTCCCTAATAAGGATTAGAAGTATCCCACACACACACAATGCTCACCACATCCCTAAGGTGTGGGTAATAGAGACATTTTAACAACGTTGATTCTGCTGATCCACGAGCATATGTTTTTCCATTTGTTTATATCCTCTGTGATATTCTTCCTCATTGTTTAGTAGTTCTCCCTGTAGAGGCCTTTCACTTCCTTGGTTAAATGTATTCCTAGATATTTTATTTTCATTGTTGGTATTATGAAAGTTATTAAATCTTTGATTTGAGTCTAAGCTTGACTGTTGGTGGTGTATAGGAATGCTACTGATTTCTGTACATTGATTTTGTAATCAGAGATTTTGCTGAATTTATGTATCAATTTCAGGAGGCTCTTGGCAGGATCTTTGGGGTTTTCTAAATATAAGTGCGTATCATCAGTGAAGAGTGATACTTTGATCTCTTCTTTTCCCATTTGGATACCTTGATTTCTTTCTCTAGCCTGATTTCTCTGGCTAGGACTTCCAGCACTATGTTGGACAGGAGTAGTGACAAGGAACAACCTTGTCTTGTTCCAATTCTAAGCAGTTTAGTATTTTTTCCTGTTCCGTATGATGTTGGCTGTGAGTTTGTTGCATATGGCTTTTATAATATTAATGTACAGTTGATATATGCCTATTTTCTTGAGAGTTCTTATCATAAAAGGATACTGAATTTTGTCAATGCTTTTACTGTGTCTATTAATAGGATCATATTGTTTCTGTTTTTGCTTTAATCACAAATCAACAATCTAATGAATTGTCTCAAGGAATTGGAAAAGAAAGAGTAAACAATCCAAAATACAGCAGAAGGAAATAAATAACTAATGTCAGAACAGAACTAAATGAAATTGATAATAAAAAATATAGAAGATTAATAAAACGAAAATTTTGTTCTTTGAAAAGATGAACAAAATTGATAGACCTCTCACTAGATGAACCAGAAACAGAAAAGAAAGGTCCCTAATAAGCTCAATCAGAAATGAAAAAGGAGATATTACAACTGATACCATAGAAATAAAAAATATCATCTCTACTATAAAAAATCTATGCAAATAAACTTGAAATGTGGAGGAAATGGACAAATTCTTGGAAAAACACAATCTGCCTAGGCCCAATCAGGAATTGAATGATATTGATTATTCAATATGAATAATGAAACTGATGAAGCAATAAAAAAAATCTCCCAACAAAAATATATCCTAGACCAGATAGTTTCACAGCCCAATTTTACCAGACCTACAAAGAAGAACTGGTACCTACACTGCAGAAATTATTTCATAACTTAGAGAAAGAAGGAATCCTCCTCAACTCATTCTATGAAGCCAATATCAACTCTGATGCAAAAGCCAGGAATGGACACAACAGAAAGAAAACTACAGACCAATATTCCTTATGAATATAGATGCTAAATTTTTCAATAAAATACTAGCAATCTGAGTTCAGCAGCACATCAAAGAAATAATCCCCTACATTCAAGTGGCTTCATCCCAGAGATATAAGAATGGTTCCACACATTCAAATCTATAAATGTGATTCACCATATAAATAGATGCTTACAACTTTTAAAATTCTCGTGTCTGTTATAGGGCCACTCCATTGTACAACTTTGTAGGCACTATTTTCATTGAGAGATGAACAAGTGAGAGATTAAAAATTCAAATGATAAAAGAAATAAGGGATACATTCTGACCCAAAGAGGATGTCAGTGCAATGAACAATGACAGCAAAGCAGGGATATACTTATTCTCTAAGAAGAGTGGGACAAGAAGAGGAGAGGTAGATTTTGGAGTGAAAAGAGATAGCTATATTGGAATTTTACATCAAATAACATCAATTTTCATAAAAAAGTGGAAACTTTATTGTACAGATATAGTCCTAACAGTCTTTCCTAAATTTCATAAACAAAATTGAAAAGTAGCAGCTCTCTATTAAACGTGTTTTAATGATAGATCATTTAAGATAAGTTTCAGAAAGATGATCTCAAGAACTCAGGAAAGATGATAGGAAGAGGGACCTGTACTCTGACCTTAATACTCCCAACCTAGTGACAGTTTTCTTCAATATTCCAAAGTGTCTGAGAAATAAGGCTGAAAAATTTGACAGCTTATTGAATGCTAAAAAATAATAAAGAGCAAATAAGTGATGGAAGACTCAAATATTTTGCAAACAGTACATAACCTAATATTTAGGCCTTAGAATTTCCCTTCTATCCTTGTGGGACACCAGGTTGTGTCCAAATTGTTGCAGACAAGAATAGAGGTATGCCAGGAAGTGACTACCAAACATGAACTATATTCCCAAATTTTTTTTAAGTTTTTTATATTTATTATCACCTGCATTACACAATAATGGTCTTGTTTTTCATCTTTCTTTTTTTCTTTTCATCTTTTATCTTTCTTATTTTTTCAGCATATTATGGGGGTAAAAATGTTAAGGTTACATATATTTCACATACCCCCTCCCCCTCAAATCAGATCTTCAAGCGTGACCATCCCCCAAACGTTGCACATCTCACTCATTATGTTTGTATATACCCATCCCCTCCTCCCTCCCACCTGCCCAACACCCGATAAATGTTATTCCTATATGTTCACTTAGGTGTTGATCCAGTAATACCAATTTGCTAGTGAGTACATGTGGTGCTTGTTTTTCCATTCTTGAGATACTTCACTTAGTAGAATGAGTTCCAGCTCTATCCAGGAAAATACAAGAGATGCTACATCGCCATTGTTTCTTAAAGCTGAATAGTACTCCATGGTATACATATACCACATTTTATTAATCCACTCATGTACTGATAGCCACTTGGGTAGTTTCCACAACTTTGCAATTGTGAATTGTGCTGCTATAAACATTCGAGTGCAGGTGTCTTTTTTGTAGAGTGTCATTTGACCTTTTGGGTAGATGCCCAGTAGTGGAATTGCTGGATCAAATGGTAGATCTACTTGCATCGCTTTAAGATATCTCCACATTGCTTTCCACAGAGACTGAAGTAGTTTGCAGTCCCACCAGCAGTGTAGGAGTGTTCCTATCTCTCCATATCCACGCCAACATTTATTGTTTGGGGACTTTTTGATAAAGGCTATTCTCACTGGTGTTAAGTGATATCTCATTGTGGTTTTGATTTGCATTTCCCTGATGATTAGAGATGTTGAGCATTTTTGATATGTTTTTTGGCCATTATTATATCATCTTTTGAAAAATTTCTGTTCATGTCCTTTGCCCACTTTTTGATAGGGTTTTTTGATTTTTCCTTGCTGCTTTTCCTGAGTTCTAAATAGATTCCAGTTGTCAGCCCTTTATCAGATGTGTAGCTTGCAAAAATTTTCTCCCATACTGTAGGTTGTCTGTTTGCTCTCTTGACAGTTTCTTTGGCTGTCCAGAAGCTTTTTAATTTGATCAGGTCCCATTTATTTATTTTTGTTGCTTCTGTGATTGCCTTTGGGGTCTTCTTCATAAATTCTTTGCCTAGGCCAATGTCTAGAAGAGTACTTCCAATGTTTTCCTCTAAAATTCTCATAGTTTCACACCTAAGGTTCAAGTCTTTTACCCAGCATGAGTTCATTTTTATGAGAGGTGAAAGGTGTTGGTCTTAGTTCAGTCTTCTACATGTGGCTATCCAGTTTTCCCAGCACCATTTATTGAATAAGGATTCTTTTCCCCAGTGTATGTTTTTGTCTGCTTTGTCAAAGATTATATGGGCTATATTAGGAGGGTTTTATATCTGGGTTCTCTGTTCTGTTCCACTGGTCAATGTCCCTGTTCTTGTGCCAGTAAAAAGCTGTTTTAATGACTATAGCCTTGTAGTATAGTTTGAAGTCTGGTAAATTGATTACTCCAATTTTGTTTTTATTGCCTAGTATTGATTTTGCTGTACTGGGTCTTCTCTGGTTCCATACGAAGCATAAAATTATTTTTTCTATATCTGTGAAAAATTATGATGGCATTTTAATAGGGATTGCATTGACTCTGTAGGTCACTTTGGGTAGTATAGATATTTTAACAATGTTGATTCTGTCAACCCATGAGCATGGTATGTTCTTCCACCTCTTCACATCTTCTGCTATTTCCTTCTTCAGTGTTTCATAGTTCTGCCTGTAGAAGTCTTTTACCTCCTTAGTTAAATATATTCCTAGGTATTGAGGGCATTTGACTAAGGTTTGACCAATAGCTATTAAGAAAATATATGTACCACTTCTAGTCCTAGGCCTATAGACATCTCTCAGACTACTTTTTATTCTCTCCCATGTAATATTTACCTCAGGCCATCCATTCTTTCTTCTAGTAGACCCAGAATGCTGTCCTGACCTTACACAGCAGACATCTCCTTGTGTGAACAGGTCATTATAATATGGAGAATTGTTTGGTGTCCTCATTTAACTTTGTTAGTTCTTGTTCATTCTGTCTTGAAGATCAACACAAAACCAAAACCAAAGATAAACAAATGATATCAAGCTTTTGTAATAAAAAGTATAGTAATATCCAAATTTTCACCTCCTGCTTTGTTATGAAGATGAATTAACACATCTCCCTTTTTCCTGCCCTTGTTTTTATAATTCTATGTGTGTGTATGTATGTAAATAAACGGAGGCAGATGATTTTACCAGCCTTCTCTCTCTCTCTCTCTCTCTCTATATATATATATATATATATATATATACATATGTATAAAAATATATGTATTATATACTACTTCAATGTGAAAGTTCTAATAAAATTATTTGTGTGTTTCACTGTCACTCATTTCAATCTCCCCATCACATGTCAATTCCTTCTCTTTGAAGTCCCTCCTCTGATGTTTTCATATATATTTGAGTCTTAATTCCTTAAGGCTATGAGTAGAAATAACCTAGAAACAAAAACTTATTCTCATGGACCATCTCTCTCTCTCTCTCTCTCTCTCTCTCTCTCTCTCTCTCTCACACACACACACACACACACACACACACACACACACACACGTACACAATGTCCTCAGAGAAAATGCTCTGCCTAAATATATAGAAAATGATATCAGATCACACACTCAAAAAAATGTTTAGTTTCTTAGATGATAAATAACACCTTCACAAACAAGTGATAGTTTAGGCCTTAAGATTGTAGTTATATTACTTAATGGGGCAGCCAATTAGTTTTGAAATAAGGAACTTTTTTTAAAAAAGTGAAAGAGTAATTAAGTGGTTACATATTTTATAATATATATCAGAAAATATTCTAGAACAAATGATTGTTTAAATTTTACCATTTTTCATGAAGACTTCAGAATTTCTCAACATGTTTGCTGTGGGGTAGGTTACATTTCTGTGAAATCCAACTCACTGTGATACAAAATTCACCTTCTTCTGAACAGTTTCTGTCATTATTAAGCAACTACCTGTAGTTTGCCTGGAAAATTTGTTGGGAAATGTTATTCTCAAAGATCTGAAGCAGTCTCATTTCTCCTTCCCTTCCCTTTTTCTGCAATGCGTGGGAGGTAATCTAACCTTTTTTCTTATTTCATTCTGATGTATAAATAAATGTTTTACATAAAGTTGGCCTGGCTTATTGTGAGCATATATGTATCTGCTTTCAATTTTCTGGCACTTCTATCACTCCTTATGGGAGTATCCTCAATCTATTTGGACCAAATTTTATAGTCACTTTTTAGTGCCAGCTTAGGTACTGCCTTGCTCACACAGACTATTCTTCTCTAAAAGTCTATTTGCTTTTCTTAGACCATCTTGTCTGCATCTATAGTGTTTCCCTGAAAATAAGACAGTGTCTTATATTTAATTTTCCTTGAGAAGACACCCTAGGGCTTATTTTTGGGGAAACTAAGGGGATGTGTTATTTTTTTAAGTACAGTACAACAATCAACATTTATTCAAATATAGTTAAGTCGTTTTCTTCTGGAACATCATCATAGTAAAATGGCAGTCACAGATTTCCTTCTTCCCCCTGGCGACACACAATACCTAAAGCAGAGCATCCTGCTTCTCATTTCACTGAGGAGACTTTCCCCTCAAAGCCTCAGCTTGCAGCATGCACGAGATGGCCCGGACCTGAAAAGGGAAGCTGACCTTGTTGGTGGGGCTGCCCGCACCTTTCCAGTCACCTCTGGGGTAGTAGCTGTCATGATGGGGCAGATGAGAAGGGCTGCTCCTCTTCTTTACCACTCCGTGACTAAATGCATGGGTCATGCAGATACGCCGTGTAGCCACTAGGTCTTATTTTCGGGGTAGGGCTTATATTGGGCAAATGCTTAGAAATCCTGATAGGGCTTATTTTATGCATAGGTCTTATTTTCAGGAAAACACGGTACTACAACAGAAATTTTGCTGAAGTTTATTCCAAAAGTCAATTATATGCCACAACATTTTTTCAGCATATGTGTTTAGCATGATTAGTTTCCCATTAAAAACCTGTTTCTTTGACTTTACGGGACTAATCTGATATTTCTTGGTATATTATTACTGCACTGTTATCAGGGAGAATGAGCTCTTAAGGCTGGGATTCTCTAGTGTTCCTCCTCAGGATAATTCCTTGTCAAATTGTGACTCTCCTACTACAATTAGGTTATACATAGTTAACTTTATCAAAATAGGGAAAATTGTGGAAAGAAAAGGTTGACTGAGTACATGCTGAATGTATTAGTTCCCTATTGCTGCTGTAACAAATTGGCACAATTTTAGTAGCTTAAGCAATGGAAAATGTATTAATTACATTGCTGGAAGCCACAATTCCTAAAAGGACAATTTCAGCAGGACAGCATTTCTTCAGTATGCTAGGGGAAAACACATTTTTGCCTCTTCTGGCTTCTAGAATACATTTTCATTCCTTGGCTCATCATCCTTTTCCAGTAGTGGCATTATCTGACATTTACTTCATCATGTATCTGTCCCTGACTTTGATGCTCTTGGCTTTCTCTTATAAAGAATCTTGTGATTTTATGGGATCCACCAGAATAACCTGGGAATATCTATCAATGGGAAGAGTCTTATCTTAACCACACCTATAGAATCCCTTTTGCCATGTAAAATAACATTCATAGGCTCTGGTGGATTAGAATGTGAACATATTTGGATGGCCATTATTTTCTCTACAATACTGGGGAATATTGCTTTTGCAATATATGTTAGACATCTAGGTAGACATGTTGAGAGACAGTTAGATAAAAAATCTGAAGTTTACTGCTAAAGTAGAAATTGGAGTTAAAAATATGGAAAGTATACGTACGTTAGCTATATTTAAAGCTATAGGAGTAGGATCTGATTACCTGAGAGATGGTGGACAGCTTACTGTATGAACAGAGTACATTTCCTGAACCAGACAGGCCTGAGGTTCATAAAATAGTAGCTCTGTCACTAATTACCTGTATAACTTTCTGTGATACATTTTCTTTACCTAGGAAAGAGTAATAATATTAGGTCATTAAATACGAAATGTTCAATTTCGAATCCAAAGTGTAGTTCATTTTATCTAAAACAAGAAATAATACAATTAATCAAAGCATACACTTTATCTATTGACAAAGTTTTGCCATCTTAAGAGTAGCCTGTTTATACCAGAAGCAAAGAAGGCTGAAGAATGAGTGGTGATGAAATCGAGAAAGGAATTTGCCACAGCTTATTGAAAATTGACTATTTTTCCTTGCAAGAAGTGGTCAAAAACCTGGAAGAAGTGGTGGTCAGTTGGTGCAAGGTCTGGTGAATACGGTGGATGACAGAGAGTTTCCAAGTCTAGTCTCTGTAGTTTGAGTAGCATCATTTGTAGGACATGGGTTGAGCATTGTCTTCAAGAGCATTGGCCTGTCTATATTAACCAATCTCAGCTGCTTAATCACAAGTATCCTCATCATGTCGTCCAATTGTTTGCAGTAGACAACCAGTTGATTGACCAGGTTTCATTTTCATTACCTACCTTGATCTCAGGTCACCCACATGGCTCATATTCAAGATTAAAATCATCAGAACAGAACTTCTCAAGCCAATGGTGTATGGTGCATTCATTAGTCACATTATGCCCAACCATTTTGTTGATATTTTGAACTGTCTTAATTGCATTAGTTCCAGGAAGGAACTCATATTCAAAAATAACATGTATTTTTTACTTATCCATGGTTTCACAAAAATTGCTCTAAAAGTTTTTGAAAGATAATTATAAGCCAAAACGTGCATTTGAAAGATTTAAGCTATACCTTCATAATAAACATAAAGCAAGAAGTATCAAAATGAAATGTTAGAGATATCTACTGTCAAAATTAGTACTTAAGGAAATTAGATATTTCATCCTTAATAATGTAATGATATCATCTACTTTATAATATTCTAGTTATTAATAGAATTAAAACAAAAATATAAGGACAAAGTAAAAGCTTTTATTACAGATAGAAAGTGTAGCTAAAGATGCAGATATCTAAAATCTGAAAATTCCAAAATTTATTCAGAAGAGGGTAATGATATGTAGGCTCAACAAAGAAGAGGGAGGAAGTAAGAGGAAAACCAGTAAAGAATGGTCTCCTGACAGAGTAGAAAGTATTCTAAGACTGAAGTAGAGAAAAACTGTGTCAAATGTTATTTTCACCATTCATCTTGCTTTGCTACATGAAGATCCTTTGAAAGGAAAGGTTTCAATAGAAAACTGGGGGCAAAGACTGATTGAAGTGGGTTCTGTGGAGAATAGGAGGAAAGGAAGTAAAGACAGAAAATAGAACACTCTCATAAGGAGTTCTGCTTTAAGCAGAGCAAAGAAATAGAGAGGTAGCCACAGGTGATGGAGATCAATTAAGGTTTATTTTGTGTGTGTACTTCTGGAAATAGTGTAGTAAAGAGAGAATAAATTGATGTTGCAGGAAAAAAGTGAATATCTTCAAGGGCAATGGCTGTAGTAGTCAGGTTGTTCCAGTGTTTAAGTGGAAGGGCTGGTCATAGGAATATAAATGGAGTTGTCATTGTAATCCTAGGGAAGACAGTATGAGTGTCTACATACATGTGGTGTGGTAGATATAGCAGTTGGAGAGTGTGAAAGTTATTGTCTTATAGTTTTTATTTCACAATTATACAAGAAGAGAGGAAAAAAAGTGTGAAATGTATTTTCAGAGTGCTGGAGAGTATATTCTCTATGGATATATAGTCCAATTATGGAGTATATATGATAACTCATTTGAGGTTGTGGTCGTAAATTTAAAGCTAAGCTATTTAGTAATGTTGACTGTTTTATAAGAAAAAAATTAAGTTTTAAAGTTCTAGCATACAGTAAGCAGAAAATGGGGTTTTCCCTGGCTAGGATATTTAAGTGTAATAAAAATGGGAAGAGATTACAGATGGCTGCCTGAGAGCAATTGAAATGATGTGCACCAGACCATAGGATGAGTAAAGAGGGATGTACTATGAGGCCAGTGAAGTTGGTGAAAAGTAGTAAGGTCAAGAGTTTACATGTCTGATTTGTGTTGAAAGACTGTTGAATAGTCACTCTAGTCTCCAATTTCTAAGATTATTAGTAGAACTCTTGCTTGAGTTACTACCTCACTATTCCCTTATCATACTGGCCTTCTGCCACTACAGTGCTGCTGACAATCTCAGGGAGTCATCTCTGTGTGTCCACAAAGTGTGCATATTGCAGTTTCTCCAGATCTTTTAGTTATTTCCTTGAACCTCACATTTTTTGGAACACTGTTTAACAAACATTTTTGACTGTTTTACCATTTTAATTGTTTTTGTCCCCAATCCATTCTGCTGTGTTAAATTCGGATATTTTTACTCTTAGTCACATCTCCCTATATTTTTGCTTCTCTCTTTTCTCACCATATTATCTGCTCTACCTCCTTAAGGAAATGCCCATCATTTGATGCTTCATTGTTCTTCCAATTACCAACCATCAACTTAAGAATTTTGCTGTATCTAAATCTGTTATTCTCTAAACCCGTAGAACAAAGTACCTTTCCCTCTATCTAAGAAAAATCTCATTTCCTGTTTCTCCAAGAGTTTTTTCCTTCAGGGATCTCATCTACTCTCTTACAGTATCTTTCCATAAACTTTACTTTTCTGTCATTAAACGTGGTTATGACTTTCTTATTTCCCTTCCTGCCAAAATCCTTTTACGCATACCATCCTATTTTTCACCAAGTTTCATGAAAGATCAATTTGATTACTGCAAATTTGCTCAGCCTTCCTCCACCTCTCCACATGTTTATACCGACATCAGTCCAGCACTTCTTCTCCCACCACCAATCTCTAATACTACTTGGTCGAGCTCATGAATTTCCTTCAAACTACAAAATCTAATGCATAGTTTTTAGTCTCCTTGTATTTCTGGAATCTTTTAATGTATCTGACTCTGTTTATTCCTACTTTCTGTTATTTTATTATTTTTTTGTTTCAAAATATTATGGATGTACAAATGTTTTTGGTTACATGTATAAATTTTTTTATGCTTGAGTCAGGGTTAGCGCTGAGATAGTGTTCATTGTACCTGTTAGTTATATTTTCACCTAACCCTTCTTCCCCCAACTCTACTGCTTGATCTCTGCTGAGTTTTACTTCCCTCTGTGTGCATGTGTGCTCATTGGTTAGTTCCAAATAAATAGCAAGTACATATGGTGTTTTTGTCCTATTCTTTAGATACTTCACTTAGGATAATGGTGTCGACTCCCACCCAAATAGTTGCAAAAGGACTTAATTCATTCTTATTCATGCCTAAGTAGTATTCCATGGAATATCTATAATGCATTTTGTTAACTTACTTGTGAATTGATGAGCACTGGGATTGATTCCATATCTTTGGAATTGTGAATTGTGCTACAATAAATATTCACATGCATTTCTCTTTTTGATAAAATGGTTTCTTTTCTTTTGCGTAAATATCAACAGTGAGACTGCTGGATAAAATGATAGGTCTACTTTTAGTTCTTTGAGGAATTTCCATACTGTTTCTCATAGAGATTGTACTAATTTGCAGTCTCAACAATAGTGTATAAGCTTCCCTTTCTTTCTACATCCATGGCAGCATCAATTGTTCTTGAGCTTTTTAGATAAAGCCATTCTAACTGGGTCAGGTGATATTTCATTGTGGTTTGAATTTGTATTTCCCTAATGGTTACTGACTTTGAGCATTTTTTCATATGTCTATTGACCATTTGTCTCTCTTCTTTTAAAAGGTTTCTGTCATGTATTCTTCCTACTTTTAATGGGGTTGTTTGATTTTTTTTCTTGCTGATTTGTGTGAGTTCTTTGTAGATTCTTTTTTATTAGCTCTTTATTAGATATATAGCATGCAAATATTTTATCCAATTCTGTAGGTTGTCTATTAGCTCTGTTGATTATTTCCTTCACTGTGCAAAAGCTTTTGAATTTAATCAAGTCCCATTTATTTATTTTTGTTGTTGCTCTGATTGGCATTAGTGTCTTCATATATTCTTTACCTAGGCCAATACCTAAAGGAGCATTTCCCACATTTTCTTTTAGAATTCTTATGGTTTCATGGCTTACATTTAAGCCTTTTATCCATATTGAATTAATTTTTGTGAATGTTCAGGAGTGGTGGTCCTCTTTCACTCTTCTACATGTGGCTATCCAATTTTTCCAGTACCATTCATTAAATAGGGCTTATTTTCCCAATGTATATTGTTGTCTGTTTTGTCTAAGATCAGTTTGCTGTATGTGGATAGTTTTTTATGTGGGTTTTCTGTTCTGTTCCATTGGTCTATTTCTCTATATTTGTGGCAATACCATGCTATTTTGCTTATATTAGCTTATATTATACTTTAAACTATTAGTATAAAGACTGGTAATGTGATGCCTCCAGATTTATTCCTTTTCATTATGATTGCTTTGGCTACTCAGGCTCTTTTATGGCTCCAAATGAAGCACAGAATTATTATTTCTATATCTGTGAAATATGAAGTTGGTATTTTGATGGGAATTGTATTGAATCTATAAATCACATTGGGTAGTATGGACATTTTGACGATGTTGATTCTACTGAACCATGAGCATGATATGTTTTTCCATTTGTTGTGTCATCTGTGATTTCTTTCCTCAGTGTTTCTTAGATCTCTTTGTAGAGATTTTTTACCTGTTTGGTAGGTATTTTATTTTCTTTGTAGATATTTTATTTTCTTTGTAAGTATTGTGAATGGTATTCAGTCTCTCATTTGATTCTCAGCTTGACTGTTATTGGTATATAGAAATGCTACTTATTTGTGTACATTGATTTTGTAAGCTGAGATTTTGCTGAAATTAATTACCAATTTCAGGAGTGTCTTGGAAGAGTCTTTGGGGTTTTCTAGATATAAGATAATATCGTCAGCTAAAAGCAATAGTTTTATCTTCTCTTTCCTGATTCATATATCTTTAATTTCTTTCTCTTGCCCAATTGCTCTGCTAAGACTTCCAACACTAGTAAATAGAAGTGGTGACAGTAGAAACCCTTATCTTGTCCTAGTTCTTAGTGAAATTGCTTTCATGATTTCTCCATTCAGTATGGTATTGGCTGCGGGTTTCTCATATGGGTTTTTATTAATATGATCTTTAATATGTTCCTTCTATGCCCAAATTATTGAAAGTTTTTATCATGAAAGTGTGCTGAATTTTTTCAAATGATTTTCTGCATCTATTGAGATCATCATATGGTCTTTGTTTCTGCTTCTGTTTATATGGTGAATTACATTTATTGATTTACATATATTGAACCATTCTTGCATCCCTGGGATGAAGTCCACTTGGCCATGATAGATTACTTCTTTGATGTGCTGTTGAATTCCATTTGCTAGAATTTTATTGAGAATTTTTATATCTGTATTCATAAGGGATATTGGATAGTTTTCATTTTTTGTTGTGTCCTTCTCTGGTTTATATATCAAGGTGATACTGGTAGAATGAGTTGTGAAGGAGTCCCTCTTTCTCAGTGTTATAAAATAATTTCTCCACTATTGGTACCAGCTCTTCTATGTAGGTCTGGTATAATTCAGCTGTGAATCCATCTGGTCCAGGGCTTTACTTTTGTTGGAATATGAATATTTTTAATTGCTGCTTTGATCTTGCTGCTTGTTATCGGTCTTTTCACGAGTTCTGTTTCTTCCTGATTGAGTCTTGGGAGGTTATGTGTTTCCAGGAAGTTGCCTATTTCCTCTATTTTTTAAAAATGTATGTAAGCAGAGAATTTCATAGTATTCACAGAAGATATTTTTTATTTTTGGGTTATCAGTTGTAATTTCTCCTTTTTCATTTCTGATTGAGCTTATGTGTGCCCTTTCTCTTTTATTCTTGGGTAAGAACCTTTGTTTTTGCTTGTGGGTGCTTTGATAGTGATCTAGGTTCTGGGTGGATGCCTTGGTTATAGATATCCTTATAGATATCCTAGTGTGATGGTTATAGATATCCTAGTGTGATGGTTTTCTCAGTTCTAGTTGTTCCTAGGCTGTAGCAGTGGTGAGCTGTGTGTGTGGGTAGGTTTTCTGTCTCTCTTTGATGGAGGAATATGGAGGTCTTTGAAATCCTTTCTCTTTTCCCAGCCCTGTGGTCTCCTTAACAGTGTGAATTGCATTGGCATGCTCAGTTTAATCTCTGAGATATTAGGCCGTGCTTTTGGGTAAGAATCAACTACGCCGTATATGACTGAGTCAGTAAATGCTATAAAAGGCTGTGCAAATTGACCTCCCTGCCAGTAGGTGGCACTTATCAGAGAAAAAACAAGCTTCAATGTTGGTTTGGGGACTTGTGATGAGCTCTAGCCACTGAGGAGAAACACTTGAAGGCCCCAGGTGGTGGGTGGGGCTCTGGAACTTCCAGGTGAGTCCTTATTCTCCACCAAAGCAGAAGCAGGTGGGAGAGTGAGGCCAGGTGGGGCTGGGTTGGGTGAACCTGCCCTCAGACTCTGCAAAAGCTAGTAAGGTAGCTGTCTTAACAGGCATCAAAACTTTGCTCCCAGGCAGCTGGTGAAATCCATGGGAGGGTGGGTAGGGGCACCAGTGACCCCACCCAGCCAGAATGTCTGTTTGTAGGGGAGGGGCCACCTGAGGTTCACAGTCTGGCTGTCAGGAGCACGTTTTACTCTTCTCACCCTCCTCTGGCTCCACAGTCTCTCTCAGATGTGCGTCAGCAGGTGGGAGCTCAAACTAGCCAAGCTCCCCCATGATTTTGCTATGGGCTGGGAGCTTCCCTGCCTAGTATCATGCCATGAGTTGAGAGTGTGGCCTTCCTATGGGGGGATGTGTGCTCCATGTGTGGCTGCAACTGGGACCCATGCTCCCCTTTTCCTCTCAGTTCTGTCCACATGGGTTCCCTGATCTTCCAAGGTGAGTTCTCAAATCTCCCCTCAGTGACTTGAGCAACACAATCAAGTCCTGGGGATATAGGATCTGGCCTGCATGTCTGTCCTCAGGTCCCCAAAGTTCAATCCGTGACCATGCCAGGAAGAAGCATGCTGGTCCCAAGTTGCGTATAGGGTGCTCAAGCAGGCTGATGTCCCTCTGCTTTGGGGTGTGCCTTTCTCTAATGGAGCAGCCAAACAAGCAGTACCAAGGAGGGCTGGTGAGCAGGGAGCTAACAGTCTGAGCTCCTCTTAGTCTGCTGCAGGTTTTTTAGAGGAAAGGTTTGAACTCCACTATCTGTGGAAGCCTCAGTGTGGTGGGTGCACCAACAGGGGAAGCAGCACTCCTGAGAGCCCAGGCTCAGTCCTCTCTCTTGGCAGCTTCAGGTAGGGGAGGGGAAAGGGAGAGAAAGAGTCTCAATGTAGGACAGCTAGCATTCTGGTCTTCTCTGTGCCTCTCTCTGGAAGGCAACCTGCTTGGAATGTCCAGGTTCTGGGGTCACACAGATTCTTAGGGATCCACAGGCCCCTATGGCTCTTGCAGTGTGGGGTCAGTTGGGAATTGTTTGTGTGGGAACAAGCAAGTTGAAAACTGAGGGGCTGAAGCCCCTGGGAAGAACAAAGGTACACAGTGGGTGGAGAAGTAATATGGCCCCTGCCATTTTGGCTCAGGTCTGCGGTGATGGGAGTGACCCTGACAACACTGGCAGCCTGGTGCTTTGTCCTCAAGAAGTTGACTGGCAGCAGCCACTTTTGGGTTTGTGAGGGCAAAAAGGCTCTACAGAAGCTTGGGACCCTGCTGACTGCCAGAGATGTGAGGGAGGGAGAATAAACTGCTCTACCTACCCTTTTTGCTGGACTTCAAGCCTCTCCAGGGTTGACCTCTGTCAATATCTTCAGGGGTCCTCAAACTTTTTAAACACGGGGCCAGTTCACTGTCCCTCAGACCTTTGGAGAGTGCGCACTGTTGGCCCAGGACCAGTTGGCTGCTAAGCAGGACAGGCATCTGCGGCAAAAACACCCTGCGGGCTGGATAAATGTCCTAGGCGGGTGGCATGTGGCTCGTGGGCCATAGTTTGAAGACGCCTGCTCCATAACTTCTTCGCATGGAATCTCTTGTAGGTTCTGGCACTTTTCCCTCAGAATTACACCCAGTCTATGTTTGTTTGTTTTCTTCTTTTTCATCTAAAACTTTTCCTTCTTTCTGAGATGCTCTGGCAGCTGGTGTCTCTGAGTTGCCATCTTCTCATTCTCTGTCCATGCCTATTTTAAATTAATATCTTCCTTTTTGTGTCTGATCTTCATTCATCAGGTTCTTCTTTTACTTTTCTGACCATCTATTTTCATCCTTTGTGAAGATCAAGTATGCTTTTTTTTTTTGGACTTTCTGGTTTTCTACATTTGATCCTGGATAAATGCTTTTCACTCTGCACAATCATCTTGGCATTCCTTTCCACTGAACTTATTTTAACTCCTAAAGATTTTCAAATATACCTCCAGTCCTAATCTCTTCCTTGATTTTCAGACATGCATACACAAATGTCTTCTGCCTAGAAGGACAATTTGAAGAGCTCAGAATCCATAACTTTCTTAACTTGCTACCAATAATGTATTATATGTCTGTTAGTGGTATAATTATGTATCCAATAAGATAAACTAGAATGTAACTTATGAGATCTTGTTTCCTTTTTCTGTGTATCTACAGCACAATACATTCAGACAAATATTTTCTGAATATTTTTAATATCTAATTTTTCATCCTATTCCCATTTCCACTGCTTTTGTTCAGATCTTATCATATATTTTCCAGAATATTTTATTTGCCATTTTACTATACTATATAAAGTTGAACAAAATTTCCATAGAGAATAAAGTCCAAATTCTTTAAGGATATCAATGCTAACAAGTCAATGCCACCCCTAATGAGATAGATGGTAGTAGAAGGTGGGGTTTGGGGCAGGTAAATAAATCATGAGGCTGGAGCCTGCATGATGGGATTAGTGCCCTGATAAGAAGAGACATATCCTCCTTCCCCTCTCCCTCCCACATAAGGATGCAGTAAGACACTGGTTATCTACAAGCCAGGAAGCAGACCCTTACCAGACCAGATCTGTCAGCATCTTGATCTTGGACCTCCCAGCATCCAAAACTCTGAGAATTAAATGTTTATTGTTTAAACCAGCCAATCTGTGATATTTTTGCTATAGCAGCCTAAACTATTAATAAGATAATGCTTTTGCAACTGGTTCTCAATTTTCCTCTGTATGTTCATTTCCTATGATTTCTGTTCTAATGATATTAAAGTATATGCAATTCATTTGCACACCATTTTTTACCTGCTGTACCTTTACTCATGTCTGTCTCTTCCTGAAAGGGTTTCCCTAACTTTTCATTTTGCCAAATTTCATTCTTCATTACTTATTTCAAGTAATATCTTCTTCAGTAAACTTTTCCTGAAATCCCAGATCATGGGAAATGGTCTACCAATCTCACATAAAAATTTCTATTTATTTATCTCTCTTCCCTCCTGGTAGTGATCATACCTTTCTGGAAACACCATGCCATTCCTATTCCAATTTGGTATGCCAGCATACAGCATAGTACCTGACACATTGTGTGAACTAAAAATCAACTCAGCTTTACTACTTTTTCAGCATCTCTCTGTCTGTAGAACTGTACCTATCAGCAGCTAACGATGTTATTTCTGGTTATGATGTTAATATTTCTTGAATCTCTAATATATGCAAGGCATGCTTTTATGTTTTTCACTTGAATTATCCCTACCAAGTGTTTATTATTATTATTATCTTTATTATCTCTATTCTCTGTGAGAAACCTAGGCATGAAGAGGTTGAGTTGCTTAACCACCATTATAAAATTAGTAAGTGGTGGAGATTAATTTCAACATCTGAAAGTCTTGATTCTATACAGTTGTTCTGAACCTCTGTACTACTCTTGTATGGTAGATTTTCAATTTCAATTTTATGCAGAAAGATTAAAGAACATATATTACTTTTATTTACTTAGAAGTCAAAGTCAGCTGAGTGATAGGTCTACATTTTGCTATCTATACCTATATGTCAATGTTGATATTTAAAAATAGAGGTGCATCTTCACATACAGATAGAGTACTAGTGATCTTTAGTAACCTGAATTTGAAATACATAATACCAAAAAGAAGTCTCCTAGAATAAACACTATGGTTACAAAAGGCTATTCAGAGGCAGCTTCCCAGCAGACAGCAATCCATTAATACTCTTACATTTTATTGTTGCTTAATGCCACATGTTATCAAGCATAAGCTATTATGAGACCTGCATGAGGAGATGTCAGGACAATAAGATCAAAGAACAGAAAGTTCAGTGACAAAAAAGGAGGAGGGTGGAAAAGCAGGTCCAGGGGAATTTAAAAGAAGGTGGTCTGAAAAGACTCAGGCATGGAAGGCCAGGCTTGTGATATACAGTCTCGGCCCAGGTGGGAATGCTCATTGCAATACCCATGATCCAGTATAATCTTTTCATTATGAGTGTTATTATGGTTTTAAATCAGTTTTATATGGGGATTCCTTTGGAGCTTCTAGGAAATTTTGGCAGTTTAAACTCAATTTCCTTTAGGGAAAAAATCATTTTCCCCTCTTTAGACAGACATCTTCCGTTATCCGATATATATATAATACTTCAAATTCTTGGGAACCAAAAGACAAGATAGAGAATCAAAGAATTCACAATCAATTTAGAGCTTTTTTTAAAAAATAAAGTAAGAATCTAATATGTATCAGGTAGACAAACTTTCCACTCATTCAAAGAGCATTTTATTGAGTCACAGAGTTGAATATTGACCGTGAATTCTATTCCTTAAGCAGAACCCTGCAAAATTTCCTGCTGATAGAGTCACAGAGCTCCAAAAACAGGGAGACTGGGCATACTTTGAAAGTTGAAAGCACATTGTGACCTCATGTGACAGCCTTTGAGCTAAGGATCTCTAGCATAAGAGACCTGGGGACGTGATATTAGCATTGCAACACACAAATGCCACAGTCCATTCCATCCGGCCTCTGATGCTACATCTCTTGTCTCCTCTGCCCAGTATAATTAAAATCAAAGAACAAGAGAAGCCCTTCTCCAGTGATTTTTGGAACTTGGTGTTTAAGAAAAGTCTCCTTTAGCTCATTCAGGCTTACTCTGTAAAATGTGACACTCATAAGGGCAGAATACACATTTTCTTCATTTAAAAAATGTGCAGAGATTCTAGAGTTGTTGCTCACTACAAAATTCCCCACTACTGAAAATACTAGGCAGAGTGAGACAATAATGGTTTTGGCTTTTTAGGACAATGCTTTAACTCTGACTGTTGAGCTTGGTGACAATAAGAAGTCAGAAATGACCACTTTCAGTCATATGCAAATTCTAGGCCATCACTCCTTCACAACAAGGGATTAGATAGAAAAAGAGTATGAATCTCTTTTTGATTTCATTGCTGTGTTGATTAGCACAACATCTCAAGCATGTTTTAAAAATACTGTATATCATTTTATAGATGTATTCTTCTTTCCAAAATGTTGCCTAAGTAGTCTATTCTATGTGCTGCAAATTATATGTTTCCTTGTTGAATGCTTATTGAATACCTACTATGTAACACATTGTAATACCCGTAGACTTATTATGAATGTTCCTCCTATTTTAGCTAAATATAGTTGCTCTGAGTCATCTTTTGTATTAAACACTACTGATGATGATAAAATTGCAGTAAGCCCAAAGGTGCACCAAATAACCAGATAAGTACTTTGACAAGCAATTATATCAATCTGAGATATATATTATTAACATGAACACACTGAGGTTAGGTATCTTGCCAAAGTCACAAAGCTAGTAAGACACAGAGTCAAATTACAAACTCAGGCTGTTTGACTACAAAACTTTCTTCCACTCCTGGAAAACTGCATCCTTAAATTTAAATTCATTGCCACAAGGATATGGTAGGTAAATGCACCTACTTCACCCGATCCCATCATGTTTACCTCATTTTTCTTCCACTCCTTGCTCTAATGTCATGAATATAATATGCACTCATTTTTTTTAATTACAAAATTTGTCATTGTCTCTGCTCAGAAGGACTGACTTCCTTCCCTTTGCCTTTCCTTCTGTTAAATATCATCTCTTCTAGGATCCAGGTTTTGATTATTCTCAAAACCTCAGAACCTTTAGTTATGATTGTGTAGCAATATATATATATATATATATATATATATATATATAGAGAGAGAGAGAGAGAGAGAGAGAGAGAGAGAGAGAGAGAGAGAAGAAAATCTTTTAAATTTGCCAAATTCTGGATTAAGGTCCAGAAGAAGGAAGGGACAGAAAGACAGGCGTCCAGCAGTGGGCGGTGCTAACCCAGACTGAGCCTCCCTTCCTAGGGCTTACTCAGATTCGCTCCACTGGGAAACAAAAGCAAGAGGATCAATTTGCTTCCAGTCAATCCTGCAGAAGACAGAGAACAAAAAGATCTACAAAAACAACCTTGGGCTGCAGTGAGATTTTTGTCTGGCCTGAATTATTTAACTGATCGAGAAGGTTTTTTATAGGGTCCAGAGTACAAAAGAGCAAGAGCAGCTGTTGTTTTACTGTGGGAATGTTAAAGCGGCAGATAAATTGGGCATGAGGCAGTGAATCTCTGAGACAACAGTGCAGGCACTGATACACAAGACACCAAGAGAGAATCAATAGCATCGGTGCAAACAACAGCCCTGGGGAAGCTCCAGCTTGGTGGCTGCAGGGTCATCTCAGTGTGGCATTTGTCCTTGGTAGTAGCAGCTTCAGGGGTAGGAGCCCTTCAGCGACTTTGAAACTGGGAACTAGAAGACCATGGGGATGTGAAGGATTCTGAATGTATCTCTCTCAATCCTAGCCTTTTGGAGATAGAATATGAACTAGAGTAAGTCTAACTGATACTACGTTGTAGTAGGAAAGATTTATTGCCATTTGCAACCTCAATTCTACCTTCAGCCCAACAGAAAACAAAATAAAACCTGCTATAGTTGCTACTTATGTTTATATGACTTTTTAATGTATTTATGCACCTTGATAAATTTTCTTGGAATCATAACCATATTTTATTTATTTAATCCATAAATATTTACTGAAGTCCTACAGTGCTAAGAACCAAGCATCAGTGACATGTTCCTTGTTTTTATGGAGTGTAATGTCTAGAGAAGAATCAGAGAGTAAATAAATAAATAAACAAGCAACTATATAATTACCAGTTGTGATAAGACAAATGAAGAAAATGAATAAAAGATGGGAGCAGTGATGACTGGGGAAGGTCAGGAGGTACCTGGCTAAGGAGAGAGAGGAGTGATATTTAGACATAAACCTGATGAATGAGAAGGGCTCACAGAACATGGACCGGGAAAGAAGGGTGGTTGGAGGGGGTAAGCCTTCTAGGTGGAAGGATGAGGCTAAGTGAAGGCCCAGAAAGCAGGAAAAAGCTTAGTTTGTTTGAGGATAGTCAGGAATCTGGGGTGGCTGGAGCTTGCCAGATAAGCAGGAGAGCTGAATGAGCTAGAGATGGAAATGTCAGCAGGTGCTAGATCATAGGGAGCCCTGTAGGCCAAGATTGGGATGTTAAATTTAGCTTGGTCACAGACTGAAACTAGACATGGTAAATAGAATCTAGCTTCCAGCACTTTGTAGCTGTGTGACTTTGGAGACATTATTTAACTTTTCTGTGCTTTGGATTTCTCATCTGTGTAAATATGGGGATAATAAGAGCACCTCGTTCATAGCCTTGTTTTAAGAAAGATTTGAGTTAATAAATGTGAAGTGCTTAGATTAGTATCTTGGTCTGTGAGAGTGTGTGTGTGTGTGTTTGTGTGTGTGTGTGTGTGTGTGTGTGTGAGACAGAGAGAGAGAGAGAGAGAGAGAGAGAGAGAAATAGAGAGAGAGATAAGAGAATGAGAGAGACAGAGAGATTCAAGGGCTTTAATCAGGGGATTGATAACAGAATTTTGTTTTAAAGATATGCCTCTGCCTGTCTACTGGAGAAAAGGAAGAATTGGAATAAGAAAATAAGAAAAGGAAGAATTTAAATGGAGAAGATAAATAAGGAGGTGTAGGGTCCTGATAAAAGTGCTTTCACATTAGATATTATTCACTTCACTAATTCTGTGATATACGCTATTTGTCCTAATCGGTGCTCTCCGTTTTCCTGTTATTCTTCTCTTTTTGAATGCCTTTACCTTGCTCGGCTATTTAATATAAAGGTCATGTGTTATAGTAATAATGAAGCAGCAAGAATTATCTAGAATGACCATGTCATCTGTAGAAGAATAATTGCAAAGTCTAGGATTCCCTTTATTAAAATAAAAATATTGGGAATAAAATGATTCCTTTTTAATTCATTTATTCCTCAGTCATTTACTGGAAACAATTTATATGTTGGACATTCATCTAGTGGTTTAGAATGTAGACTAGAGCAAATTAAATTTTCTTTCATGAAATTGGCATGTTATTTGGTAAGACAAAGTAGTGAACCAATGTAGTTAAAAAATATAAAATAAATATGTATTCTATCAAATATTTTTTCTTTTCTTTTTATGATTTTTTTTCAAAGTATTAGGGGGTACGAGTATTTTTGTTACATGGATGACTTGTATAATCCTGAAGTCAGGACTTCTAGTGTGCCCATCACCAAAATAGTGTACACTGTACCTGATAGGTAAAATTTTATACTGCATCCCCCTGCCACCTTCCTCCTTCTTAGTTTCCAATGTCCTTCACAGCACTTTATGACCATGAGTACCAAGATTTTAGCTCCCACTTATTAATGAGAATATATGGTGTTTTTTTTGTAATTCATGAAGGCAACCTTCCCCCAGTGTCCAAGCTCTGGAATCAAACAGTTCTCTCAGGACTCGCCACCCCCCTTTGGTCACTGCAGTCTGGGCAGGTGTTGGGAAATGTTTGCATGGGGACCAGTGACAAGAAAACTGAAGAATTGAAGGTCCCTGGGAGGACAATGGCACACACAATGGGCAGAAGCACAGTGTGGTACCCACTGCCTCAGCTTGGGTCTCTGGTGATGGGGAGAGACCCCAAGGGGACTGGCAGCCTGGTGCTCTGTTCTCAAGAAGCTCCCAGTTCACTGATGGCAGCAGCTTTTGAGTTCATGAGGGTAGTGAAGCTCTTGAACAGTTCAGGAGCTTGCAGTCTGCCAGGGGTATGAGGAAAGGAAAAACAAACCCCTCCCACCTACCCTTTCCATGGGGCTCCAAATTCCTCCGGGGGTGATCTCCTCTGAAATCTTGCTCCTTCTTTTTCTGCTTCACAACTTCTTCCTCTGGAATCTCTGGTAGGTTCTGGCAATTTTCCCTCAAAATAACTACCTGAGTTGTGTTTTTTTCATCTAAAACTTGTCCTTCTTTCTGAGACAATCTGGCAACTGATGTCTATAGTCAGCCATCTTGCCTCCCCTCTCTTCTCTATTACAGTCTTATTTTTTTTTTTAAAGGCTTAAGGTTCTCTTGACTAAACTTTAAAAGGGTTTCTTCTTTAGCCTTTGTCTTATCTTTTCTTTAAGCATATACTTTGGAAAACTTGTAAATTATTTCTCTGCCTCATAAAGAGTAAATTAAAAAAAAAAAAAAAGTCTTTTGGCAGCATTATGAAACAAGAATAACTTTTATAAGGACCTGGAAGTTATCCCTTTGAAACAGGGGCCCTCAAACTACGGGCCCACGGGCCACATGCGCCCACTGGGTGTTTTTGCCACTGCTGCCTGTTCTGCTTAGCAGCAGACTCCTCCCGGGCCCCACAGTGCACATGTGTGGAATGTGCCCCGCACTCTTCAATGGCCCTCCAACGGTCTGAGAGACAATGAACTGACCCCCTTTTTAAAAAGTTTGAGGCCCCCTGATTTGAAATCATAAAGGAAGACTGTGCCCTATCACCTAGTTTCTGAAGGAGAGTAGAAGACTAATTTCTCATGGCACCAATTAGCAAACACAGGTGCCCTAATCACAGGGAAAATTATTTGTAAATTCAAGAATAACTGAACAGGCTCCACACATCCAATAGCTTCCCCTTCAACCACCCTCCCCCATATCATCCAGATCTTTCTCACTAGTTCACTGCAGCAATTAAAAACCCTCTAGCCATTTGTTTCTGGGAGATTGAATTCAAACTATGTTCTAGTGTCTCTCCTGTATTAAAATAGACTTAATAAGTCTTCCTTAACTGTTTGGTTTTGCCTAGGGCAAGTTTTGTTTTGGCATAGGTAAATGAAGTGACAGTGCAATTTACAGGTGATTGGGGAAATATAATTTTGTTGAGTACATTAATATAATTATCCTAAGAAAAGGGGAAAATGAATGTGTGTGTGTGCATGTGGGTTTGTGAGTGTGTAAAATCTGTGTTCATAACAGTAATGGTTGGGGCAATAATTACTTAATATCCCAGGAATCTTCATTATCTAAGATAAAATGTTTTTTTCCAAGAATCATTAAAAACTAAATAATATCTGACAAAAATGAAAAACAAGAAAAATTGATCTTAAAAGAGAAGTGCTTTGACAGTATATTCATATGTGCAGCTTACAAGTAAAAATGTAAAAGATTTATCTCTCTAAATGTCAATGTGCACCAAAGCATACTGGAAGTGTGGTGTGTAAATTATGTTAGTCTGAGAATAAAGTATCTCTAAGTAATGAGAGTAATTTTAAATCAATGCATTTGTCCAACAAGTAGTCAATGGGGAAATTTAATTGTGAAATTCATGCTTATTATCTTAACTTAACATGAATTCTATCAACTAGTTTGAGCCAAATTACCATATATATTAGACCCTATTCACATGGTAGACAAAAAGTACATTAATTTGTGCTTTGAGAGAGACTTGCAGGATTTAACTTTTTAAGCTCAAGAGAGAAAGAAAGGCACATCTATAACTTGTAGCCTAAGTGGTGATGGGTAAATAAATTTCAGTACCTTACAGAAAAGAATCTAAGCCTTCAAATAGTATCGATCATCTTGCACACCCAGGCAATTGGGATTTAGCTAAACAAACAAAAATACACAAAAAGAGTCAGGAGCCAAGGTTTCCTCTTTTTGAGCTTAGTGAGTTGACTTGGCAGCTGGCATCAGTGATTTAATATCTGAGAGACATTTCAGGAGCTCCAATGATTTATCCTATATATCACTGAAGAGTAGCAAAATAAATACATATCACATCTGCATGACAGTGATAAGCACAATTCAATTTCTGAATCTATGATGAGTAGAAGAACCTGGTTAAGACTAAAATTAGAAATACATTTAGGCTATTTTGCCCGTAAATATGGTGGGCTCATTTAACTGACTTTGTTCTCAGGAGTGCTTTAAATTAAATTGTAATGGAAAAAATTTTTGTGTAAATATTTCTACTTTAAATAATCTGTGGTGATGTTTAACTAGTATTTTATCATGCTTCAAACCAAGAATGAATACCTACTGATAGAAAGTATCCATGATATCCTAAATAAATCATCAAAACAGACTAAAAACATGTTTTTACTAACCTTTTCTTGATAAGATAAAACTAAATATACAGAAATAGAAATATAGATAGATAGATAAGTAGATAGATAGATGAGAAAACTAGGAGAAAAATTTATCAATGTTATTCTGTTTCTGCTAACATATTTCTCAAGGTATTTTGGTATTTTGCCAGATTTTGGCAAATCTGTTACAGGTTTAGTTTAAATTGAAATGTACTAAGAAGATGAAGCCAAATAATAAAGATTCCCCCTTATGCACATATCTAAATGGAAATTTTACAACTTTCAAAAATTCTCCTTGAAATAATGAAGCTATAACTTCAAAAAATTGGCTCTGAATTTCTTTTGGAAAACATCTTTCCTAGATATAATTAGTTGCATACAAATGAAAGTTTATTAATATAAGGCCTATTGTGTTATTGCTAATGTAGGAGATAAGGGAAGGACAGATGTGAAGTATGAATAATTGCTAGGGTTATATGTGCCTCAACAGGGGAATAAATAAATAGAAGCAACCTATGGGTTGACACAAGGACAGCAAGGGGTGATGGCCTGGGATGATTGAAATGAAATGAATCACAAGAGGAGATGAAGGAGGAATTCACAGATAAACATGACTCATTTAAGAAGTTTAATCATTTTCTCAAGATTATTGTCTACTTAAATCATCTTTAACTTTCCTGATGTGTTTGTGTATTCTTCTTGGTAGAGGACCTGTAGTTTATCAAAAAGATTAGGAGCAACTAGCTGTGTAATTTATATATTCCTGACACAATAGAAAAAGATAAATTTCATAATTGTTAATACAAAGGATAGAAGTGTCTCTAACTCTGTATTTTGGTAGAAGGAAGTATCAGGAGTAAAACAGGTTCTCCCCAGGGGCCTATAAATATTATGAGTGGTATTTGCATGCTTGGGAATCCCCAAATAAATTCATTCTGGCTAGAGTTCAAATGGATATAAAATTTTACATTATAAATAATTCTCATTTAAAAATAAGTTGTTCTAATGAAAATAGATAACTCCGATTATTTTCATTATATCATATTAATGAGAAAAAAATACTGCTGGAGAAATAAACCTTTAGTTTTTGGTTATGCTTTTGAAGATCATAATGTTTGTGATTCAACACTTCACAATATAATGTGACCTAATAAAGCTTAGTTTTTCATTTATTTTTAAAACCATAAGGATTATTTTTCTTCTATGAATAGTGTTCAATTAAACTTTACCACTTTTAATAGAAATACACTTTGACTAATAAATAATACAGAATATTCACTTTATTTCATACATGTAATCTTAGTACACTTATGGAGTGCCATGCAAAGTGTACATTAAATTATTTCAGCGAAGTTCATTTTTTTTTTAATTCAACTTTCTCTTATTCTTCATTAATTGAATGAGAAAACATATGATCTAAGTGAAGTAGTTCTCAAAACATGACTCTCTGAACTAGTTAAGATCATTGAATGCTAACTCTTCCAAATATATATCTAGAGAGATTACTTAGTCTATAATGAAGTACATTTCATATAGCACAAGGATTTCATCATAAAAATATATAGGGGAATATACTATTTAAGAAAAATACAACTCATTGATAGCATCTAGGAAACTGGCATACTTAACATCATGGAGTAAATGCCTAACTAAAAACATTTTTTAAATTAAAAAAAATCCCTGTTTGCCAATGAAAGTAGAAGATAAGAGGCATTAGTTAGATGAGAGTAAATAAAACAAAATAAAATAATTATTTTTCATAGTAATATAGAAAGAATGTGTACTCTGAACAACTGAAAAAGAAGATGTGAACAGGATAAAGCAGGAAATATGAGCAGTTGCATCAGGTCCAGGCTATAGGGGAAGGAGTCAGTAAGAAATATTTCACGGTAACAAATGGTCAATAGAATGTAGTTTAATGATGGCTAATATACAGCTTTTAGTTGCTGTTTACATCATACAATGCTATTGGTTTTCAGAGTTTTCTTCAAGTCTTCAATAAAATTATGGTCCATGGCCTTGTTTTAATGGTATTTTGAGAAGTTAGTAATTGAGGTAACTAACAATCTATTGCTGATCAATGTGGTCTGAAAATGTCACACCAACGGGAGTCAAGAGAGGAGATGGAGAGTTTAGTGACAGCCTAGAGATGAGGATAATAAGGAAAAAGCATAAGGAAATACAGCTATGCCACTCCCCACAATCCCAGAAGAAATTATGGAATACACTGGTTTTCTTGACATATGAGGGCTCAAATCCTTATAGCAGTCTATTTACAAAGAGGGTTATAGCAATAAAGTGCAGAAACTTACTATCAAAGGCAACTGACATCTTGTTTCCAACTATATGTATGTAATGTATTATACTAATATCAGTGAGTAACTATTGGATATCTAGTTCCAAGAACAATAAACTTTATGTGGAAGTTTCATCATTATCTTATGACTACTAGTTATAACTATTCCTAGGTATAGGTAGAGAGCTATAAACTAAATATCTTTCTAAAGTTATTTTAACAAAAAGTATAAAAAAAAATTAACTTGGAAATTATTTCATATATATAATATACATATATATTCCAGATAAATTTGAGACATCTCAAATATCATTTTTTTAGAAAAACCTGCATCAAATGATTTCACTTGAAATGTTCAATCATATGCTTGCTTAATACTCATTCTTATACAAATATCTTTGTTGTAGTCTGTGTAGAAATTTTTTAAACCTTTTTTTTTCACTAATCCCATAGATAAGCAATTGATTCACAATATCAAATAAAATATGAAAATAACCCTAATTTGGGCATTTGGTTTTGAGGTAAAAAGTATGTCAAAAGTTTAGTCCAAATTTTTATATGACAAAAACAAATGAATACTAAACCAGTAAAATAAATTTATTGATGATTTTTATTATACATATGCACCCACAAATAATACAGTGGTTGTTACAAAATTAGTTATCTGTATTACTAGTACATACTATTTGTAGTTTGTTACACATAAAGTACAAACAATGCAACAATATTTAAATGAATAATCCTCATTTTCAGTGTTATAGTCACCTTCAGCACTGCGTATCATGTTTTCAAAAATATAGATGCCACTAGATACCTGACCTACATATAATAAAAATATATTCTTAACATTTTATAGAATGTGAATATGATCAATCATCAACTTTATAAAAATGATATTGGGATTTTAGTATGGAATTCTGCAATGGACTATGGTAGTAATATAAAATTACGGTGTAATTTATAATTACTAAATCTTAATCCATCAAGTTTTTGACTATATTAAAACTTCAACTCTGGCTCAATTCCAATTTAGTTAATGGCATTGAATATTAATCAATAATTAGCAATTATTAAACAGCCAATAATTATTTATTAACTAAATATTAATTCTTGGCTATTCAATAATTAATAATTACTTATTATTAATTATTACTACTAATAATAATATTATTAAATTTTAATAATATTATTATTAAAATATTAATAATAATAATTAATGATTACTTATTAATTATTGAATAATTGATATTTTGGATAATGACATGATTATTTTAGAATTTTATTCCAATGAACTGACTTTAAGGTCTGCCTTAAATCCCTAAATGGTATTTCCTCACTAGTAATCTCTAGCTGTCTCATTAAAGATAAAATGTTTGCTTTACTTGGCTTCACAAAAGCCTTATTATGGGCTTGTCAGGTATGGTTCCCTGACATTCACTTTCTATGAAGGGAGACTCAGGTTATCAAGATGCCATTATCTTTCTACTGAAAATGCAAAAAAATGCATATTTACTAGAACAGCCCTCAGTTTTCCATATGAAGGTAATACAAAATTATGTTTTCTAAAGTTTACCCATGTATTTCAATATATTTACGTTATTGTTTTTTTTTATTTTTTTTTTTACTTTTTAAACCTTTTTTTGTTAAAAACTAAGGCACACATACACACAATCACCTAGGTTTACACAGGATCAGAATCATTGAGATGCCACTAGGCAATTGATATTTTTCAGTTTCACATCAAGATGTGGTCCATCATTGACTAAACATCACCATGCAATATATAACTATATTTACTTTGTAAAGTTGCTATTATGAGGATAAAGTTATATCATGTGAAAATGCTAACATCAAGCACGACAAGAATCAGATATTCAAAAATATTTTATTTGCCCGTCTCCTCTTTCTTTTCTCCCAACCATTTTGATAATGTTTTTAATTTTTAAAATACTTAAAAATTTTCAAACTGTTTCTTATATTAT
>VSMD01089436.1:0-12824 GCA_008750895.1 Mirza zaza
ATCCTGCGTCTCCCCTCAGCCAAGGAGCGGCAGAAAGCTTTCTCCACCTGCTCCTCCCACCTCATTGTCCTCTCTCTGATGTATGGCAGCTGTGTCTTTATATATGTGAAACCGAACCAAAGGGACAGGCTGGACTCCAACAGAGAGGCTGCTCTTGTGAACACGGTGGTGACCCCGCTGCTGAACCCGGTCATCTACACTCTGCGGAACAAGCAGGTTCACCAGGCTCTGAGGGATGCTCTGTCCAGGGTGAAATTGCACTAAGAGGGTCATAGGTCTTTGCACAGCAAATAGAGCTCCTTGGTCATCTAGCTCATTCTCCCACCATGGCGGAAATCTTCTCCATATATTCCGTACCTAATGGCATCTTGCTTATGCTAATATTTGCCTAGATGGATACTGCTTTATCTTGCAATTCAATGCCTTTCATATTTGAAAATTCAAATTAGTTCTCTAGACTGTGATAAAATTATCTTCCTTTATTTCTGCTCATTGTTCTTATGTGAATTCAATTCAAACAACATTTATATGAAGCCTAATATACATAAACCAAATAATACAAAGTCTTTAAGCTAAGAATACAATAGTTATGAATCATATTCCATAATTGCTGTTCATGGTATACTCTTATGTTTCAACGTTCTGTTACCTAAGAACACATAGATAGAGACCCCTTTTTTATCACTCTATTTATTGAAGGCAGGATTTGAAATTGTATGAAGTCAATGTGAATGAATCAGCAGGAACTCACTAAGTTCTGTCTTTGGATCTGTTGGTGTTAGAGGTGTAAACAGCTTAGTCTAACTCCAGGTGTTAACATGGGCACTTTCACTTTATCATCTTTTAGTTGTGTCAATATTATTAAGAAAAGTGTCTTTAATCCTTCCTTGAGCCATAAACAAAATGGAAAACATTTAAATGTGTGCACGTTTCCCCTGTAACTGATGTTGCCAAGCCCTAGAGCCAATAGGTTGCAGTAGGGAGGTGGTCCCAGTATCAAATTCTTTCCTCCTGTGCAAGAGATGTCTTCCTTAATATGACTTCATGTGTAGTTCTGGTGTGTCTTCTGGGTTAAGGTAAATTCTGGTTGACATTGTACACAGCCAAAATAAAAGAACTGATAATTAGAAAAGTTTAAAATGATAATGAGTGCGTTAATGACAAAAATTATTAAATTGAGCCAGTTACTGTGTTTACAACTTCACTGGAGAAGTTCCTCCCAGCCAAAGGCAATTGTAGCCGAGGGACGTGTGTGCCTGTCACCACTGAGTCCCCATCTACACGGTATGATTTGATGTTTTACAATTGTTTTGTTTCAGCGTATTACTGGGTTACAAATGTTTAGGTTACAGATATTGTCTTGGCCTCCCCCACCCCGAGTCAGAGCTTCAAGCGTGTCCATCCCCTAGACAATGGGCACCACAACCATTAAGGGTGTATATACCCATCCCTTCTTCCCTCCTCCCATCTGCCCAAGATGTGGTGAATGTTATTACTATATGTGCACTAAAGTGTAGATCACTTGATACCAATTTGATGGTGAGTACATGTGGTGCTTGTTTTTCCATTCTTGTGATACTACATTTAGTAGAATGCACTACAGTTCTGTAGGATAAAAGATTTGAAAAGAAAGTGATTTGAAAGTGGTGCACCGTCTGGGGGATGGTCACACTTGAAGCTCAGACTTGTGGGGGGCAGGGGAGGGGTAAGGGCATTATTCCAAACCTTAAAATTTGTACCCCCATAATATGCTGAAATAAAAAAAAAGAAAGTGATTTAAGTCCATATTTTCCTTTCATGCTTCAGAATTCGTTTTATTTAAGGCATAGTCTGATCAGAAACAATCTTAGACTTTCCAAAAGTGTTGGGTGATTGAAATTTATATTGTTGGGAATAGCTGGACTATAAGCTGTTCTGGGGGTTATGGTTTGCCAAGAACAGCTGTGTCTGTGTCTCTCCTGTCTCCACAAATGAAGCAAGGCAGGCAATTTCTAAACCTAGCCTAAGTACAGGGAGCTCCTGGGAGTGTGGACAACATCTACCTTCATCTTGGATGTCAAAACTCTGGACTGCATTCTAATAAATCCACAATCCAGCTGGAAGAACTGACCACAAAAGTCCATAGGAGATGAATGAGTGCTTCTAGCAAGATGGGATTCTGAGCGTAATCTTCATCCAATACCCAGTGAACAAAGCAAAGCTCCCTAGAGTGGCTGTTGTTTAATATGCTCAGGGAAAAAAAGATAAATTCTCTTTTTTAAAAAATTAAATAACTTATTTTGGGATAATGGTAGAATCACATGCAGTTTTAAGAACAATTCCATGATAACTCATATCCTCTTGACTCAGTTTCCTGCATAAACATCCACTCTTTATTAAGCAATGTAATACTTTATAAGAAGTATTATCAGTTAAGCCTTCTAAACTATCTATTTTCTTTAACTGAAATATTTATTACAATGATTGTAGATAGACATGTAGTTGTAAGAAATAGAGATCTTCGGCATTTTGCCCGTTTTTCACCAATGGTAATATTTTGAAAAAGTGTACTCTCACAATCAAGATATTGAGATTAACACAATACACTAGTCTCTTTGCATATTTTCCCAGCTTTACTTTTATTGACATGTGTATTGTGATTGGGAGGGGTGGCTTGTGTGACTGTGTCTGTACTCGGTTAAAATGTTTTGACACTTTTAGGTTCACGTACCACCACTACAGACAAGGTACAGCACAGTTATAACAATGCGAAGATCCCTCCTGTGTCCTTTTCAATGCTGTACCCCCTTCACCTCCTAAAAGTCACCAAACCCATGGAAATTATTGATACTCTTTGGTCCTCCACTTTTAGAATGTTCTAATTTTCAAGCTCTAATGCAAATGGAATTATACAATATGTACCTTTTGAGGTTGGCTTTTTAAAAAGGAAATTTTACAGAGAAAAAGGTTTTTTTTAGATTTTTATTTATTTATTTATTTTTTATTTCAGCATATTATGGGGGTACAAATGTTAAGGATACGTATATTACCCTCCCTGCCCCAAGTCAGAGATTCAAGCGTGTCCATCCCTCAGATGGTGTGCATCATACTCCTGATGTATGTATATACCCATCCTCTCCTCCCCCTCCATCTGCCTGATGCCAGATAAATCCTAATTCTATATGCGCACTTAGGTGTTGATCAGTGAAATCAATTTGCTCGTGAGTACATGTGGTGCTTATTTTTCCATTCCTGGGATACTTCACTTAGTAGAATGGGTTCCAGCTCTATCCAGGAAAATACAAGAGGTGCTATATCACTATTGTTTCTTAGAGCTGAATAGTACTCCATGGAATACATATACCATATTTTATTAATCCACTCATGTCTTGATGGGCACTTGGGTTGTTTCCACAACTTTCTAATTGTGAATTGTGCTGCTATAAACATTTGAGTGCAGATGTCTTTTTTATAGAGTGCCTTTTGTTCTTTTCGGTAGATACCCAGTAACCGGATTGCTGGATCAAATGGTAGATCTACTTATATCACTTTAAGGTATCTCCGTATTACTTTCCACAGAGGTCGAACTAGTTTGCAGTCCCACCAGCAGTGTAGGAGTGTTCCTATCTCTCTGTATCCACACCAACATTTATTATTTGGGGACTTTTTGATAAAGGCCATTCTCACTGGAGATAAGTGATATCTCACTGTAGTTTTGATTTGTATTTCCCTGATGATTAGAGATGTTGAGTGTCTTTTCATATGTTTGTTGGCCATTATTCTGTCCTCTTTTGAAAAGTTTCTGTTCCTGTCCCTAGCCCACTTTTTGATAATGTTGTTTGATTTTTCCTTGCTGATTTTCTTTTCTTTTTTTAACCAAATAACCACATTTATTTATTACATAAAATTACTCCAGTAATATTGAAAATAAAGAAGCCAGTCCTAGATCAGGAGTTGTTCAATTTCCCACAAATATCTTGGAAACCCATTTCAGAATACAGCATGATTAAATATACATATCTACACCAATAAAATAAAAATAAATACACTAACATTTGATCTTTAATGTTATAAGGTTGTAGAAGTATCAGAGTAATAGAGCCAAGTGGGTCAAAATAATTGGCCAAAATAACAAAATTGTATTTGAGGGCATCAGGAAATGATGAAGTCAGGTAAACCTCTAGTTAATTTCAGGGTCCCCTGCCCCAACTGAAGGGGAAAAGGCATAGATAAAATCACAATACCAATCTACATATAATCTTCATTGCCTACATTTATAGAAAGGATATACTTTTTTTTTTATTTCGGCATATTATGGGGGTACAAATTTTAAGGTTTCAAAAAACGGCCTTTCCCCTCCTCCCCCGACAAGTCTGAGTTTCCAGTGTGACCATCCCCCAGGTGGTGCACATCTCACTCATTATGTATGTATATACCCGCCCACCTCCCCTCTCCCACCTGCCCAATACCCTATTACTATAGTTCTTATGTGTCCACTTAGGTGCTACTCAGTTAATACCAGTTTGCTGGTGAGTATATGTGGTGCTGGTTTTTCCATTCTTGGGATACTTCACTTAGTAGTATGGGTTCCAGCTCTAACCAGGAAAATACAAGTTGTGCTATATCACCATTGTTTCTTAGAGCAGAATAGTTCTCCATGGTATACATATATGAAATTTTATTAATCCACTCTTCGATTGATGGGCACTTGGGCTGTTTCCACAGCCTTGCAATTATGAATTGTGCTGCTATAAACATTCGAGTGCAGGTGTCTTTTTTGTAGAGTGTCATTGGATCTTTTGGGTAGATGCCCAGTAATGGGATTGCTGGATCAAATGGTAGATCCACTTGTATTGGGTAAGGTATCTCCATATTGCTTTCCACAGAGGTTGAACTAGTTTGCAGTACCACCAGCAGTGTAGGAGTGTTCCTCTCTCTCTGCATGCATGCCAGCATTTATTGTTTGGAGACTTTTTGATAAAGGCCATTCTCACTGGAGTTAAGTGATATCTCATTGTGGTTTTGATTTTCATTTCCCTGATGATTAGAGATGTTGGACATTTTTTCATATGTTTGTTGGCCATTCTTCTGTATTCTTTAGAAAAGTTTCTGTTCAAGTCCTTTGCCCACTTTTTAATAGGGTTATTTGATTTTTTCTTGCTGATTTTTGTGAGTTCTAAGTATAGTCTAGTTATGAGCCCCTTATCAGATGTGTAGGATGCAAAAATATTATCCCATTCTGTAGGTTGTCTGTTTACTTTCATGACTATTTCTCTGTGAAGAAGCTTTTTAGTTTGATCATGTCCCATTTATTTATTTTTGTTGCTGCTGTGATTGCCTTTGGGGACTTCTTCATAAACTCTTTGCCTAGGCCGATGTCTAGGAGAGTGTTTCCAAAATTTACCTCTAGAATTCCAATAGTTTCATACGTTAGGTTTAAGTCTGTCATCCAGCGTGAGTTGATTTTTGTGAGGGGTGAAAGTGTGGGTCCTGCTTCAGCCTTCTACAAGTGGCTATCCAGTTTTCCCAGCATCATTCATTGAAAAGGGATTCTTTTCCCCAGCGTATGTTTTTGTCTGCTTTGTCAAAGATTAGATGGCTATATGAGGATGGTTTTATATCAGGATTCTGTTCCATTGGTCAATATTCCTATTTTTGTGCCAATACCAGATTGATTTAATTACTACAGCTTTGTAGTGTGGTTTGATATCTGGCATATTAATATCTCCCATCTTGTTTTTGTTGCCTAGAATTCCTTTTAATATTCAGGGTCTTCTTTGGTTCCATACAAAGCGTAAAATTATTTTTTCTATATCTGTGAATAATGATGATGGGATTTTAATAGATACTGCATTGAATCTGTGGATCAGTTTGAGTAGTATAGACATTTTAATGATGTTGAGTCTGCCGATCCACAAGCATGGAATGCATTTCCATCTGTTTACATCCTCTGCTATTTCCTTCCTCAGTGTTTCATAGTTCTCCCTGTAGAGGTCTTTTACCTCCTTGGTTAAGTATATTCCTAGGTACTTCAATTTCTTTGTTGCTATTGTAAAGGGAATTGAGCCTTTGATTTGGTTCTCAATTTGATTGTTGTTGGCGTATATGAATGGCTCTGATTTCTGTGTATTGATTTTGTATCCTGAGACTTTACTAAATTCATTTATCAGTTACAGGGGTTTCTTGGTTGAATCTTTGGGGTTTTCTAAATATAATATCAAATCATCAGAAAACAGTGAAAGTTTGATCTCTTCTGCCCCTCTTCGGATACATTTAATTCCAGTTTCCTGTTTGATTGCTGTAACCAGGACTTCCAGTGCTATGTTGAATAGAAGTGGAGATAGTGGGCAGCCTTGTGTGGTTCCAGTTCTAAGTGGGAATGCTGTCAATTTTTCCCCATTCAGTATGATGTTGGCTATGGGTCTGTCATGTATGGCTTGTATCATTTTTAGGTATGTTCCTTCTATGCCTATTTTCTTAAGTGTTTGTATCATGAAAGGGTGTTGAATTTTGTCAAAAGCTTTTTCTGCATCTATTGATAGAATCATGTGGTCTTTGTTTTTGCTTCGGTTTATGTGGTGAATTGCATTTATAGATTTACGTATGTTGAGCCATCCCTGCATCCCTGGGATGAAGCCCACTTGGTCATGATGGATTATTTTTTTGATAAGTGTCTGGATTCGGTTAGCTAAGATTTTGTTGAAAATTTTTGCATCTATATTCATTAGGGATATTGGTCTGTAGTTTTCTTTTTTTGTTGCATCCTTTCCTGGTTTTGGTATCAGAGTAATATTCACTTCATAAAAGGTACCGGGGAGGTTTTCATTCTTCTCGATGTTGTGGAATAATTTCTGCAAGATAGGCACCAGTTCTTCTTTGTAAGTGTGGCAAAATTCAGGTGTGAAACCATCTGGACCAGGACTTTTCTTTTTAGGGAGATTTTTAATTGCTGTTTCTACTTCAGCTCTTGAGATTGGTCTGTTTAGGAATTCTATTTCTTCCTGGTTGAGCCTAGGGAGGCTGTGTGTTTCTAGAAATTTGTCCATTTCCTCCATATTTTCTAGTTTGTGTGCATAAAGATTTTTGTAGTATTCATAAATTGTATCTTGTATCTACTTGGGATCAGTTGTGATATCTCCTTTTTTGTTCCTGATGGAGCTTATTAGAGATTTCTCTTTTCTGCTTTTCATTAGCTTAGCCAATGGCATGTCTATTTTGTTTATTTTTTCAAAGAACAAACTTTGGTTTTATTCATCTCCTGTATAGCTTCCCTGTTTTCAATTTCGTTTATTTCTGATTTGATCTTGTTGATTTCACTTCTTCTGCTGGGTTTGGGGTTGGTCTGTTCTTCTTTTACCAGCTCTTTGAGTCGTTTCATTAGATTGTCTATTTGTGATCTTTTTGAGTTTTGGTTATAGGCATTTGTGGAAATAAACTTTCCTCTCAGAACTGCTTTAGCTGTGTCCCAGAGGATTTGATAACTTGTCTCTCCATTGTCATTTTGTTCATAGAATGTTTTTATTTCCATCTTGATTTCTTCATTTATGAAGTAATCATTTAGTAGGAGGTTGTTTAATTTCCATGTTTTGGTGTAGAAATGTGAATTTCTGTTAGGGTTGATTTCTACTTTTATTCTACTGTGATCTGAGAAGATACCTGGTATGATTTTTATTTTTTTAAATTTCTTGAGACTTACTTTGTGTCCTAGGATATGGTCAATCTTAGAGAATGTCCCATGGGCTGATAAGAAGAACGTATATTTTCTCTACTTGTATTCCACTGTGTTCTGAGAAGATACATGGTATGATTTCTATTTTTTTAAATTTCTTGAGGCTTACTTTGTGTCCTAGGATATGGTCAATCTTAGAGAATGTCCCATGGGCTGATGAGAAGAATGTGGATTTTGGGTATAATGTCCTGTAAATGTCAGTCAGACCCAGTTGTTCTAGAGTTTTGTTTAAGTCCATTATTTATTTATTAATTTTCTGTTTGGAGGATCTGTCTTGTGTTGTCAGTGGGGTGTTGAAATGGTGATTATGGTGTTGCTGTTAATCAATTTGCTTAGATCCAGTAAGGTTTGCTTTATGAATCTGGCTGCACTTAAGTTGGGTGCATATATATTTAAAATTGTTATCTCTTCTTTTTGAACTGTGCCCTTCACCATTATATAATGACCCTCTTTGTCTTTCACTACTTTTGTTGGTTTAAAAACTAAATCGTCTGAAATTAGAACTGCCACATCAGCGTTCTTTTGGCTTCCACTTGCTTGGAATACTGATCTCCACCATTTAATTTTAGTCTATATGCATCCTTGCAGGTTAGATATGTTTCCTGAAGACAGCATATACTTGGCCTGTATTTTCTTATCCATTCAGCCAGCTTATGTCTCTTGAGTGGAGAGTTTAAGCCATTCACATTTATTGAGAGAACTGATAGGTAAGGTAGATTCCTGTTCATTCTGTTGGGTTGGATGTTGTTGCTTTGATTTCTCTCTTGAGCCACTGTAATATCTGGCCTTTAATCTTTGAGTTTTGGTTGTTTTTATATTTGTGAGTTTTTATTATGGTGTTCCGTGTGTAACACTGTTTTTAGTACTTCTTGTAGGGCTAGTCTTGTCTTGGTGAATTCTCTGAGACTTTACTTATCTGAGAATGTGTTAATTTCTCCTTCATATATAAAGGTTAGTTTTGCAGGGTACAAGATTCTAGGCTGGGTATTATTTTGTTTCAAAAGAGTGAGAGTGGGGCCCCAGTCTCTCCTTGCTTGTATTGTTTCAATTGAGAAATATGGCGTTATTCGGATCGGTTTTCCTTTGTATGTAACTTGCTTCTTTCGCCTTACAACTTTTAGGAGGGTCTCTTTTGTTGATATTTTGGTCAGTCTGATGACTACATGGTGTGGTGTTTTCCTGTTTGCATTGTATCTCCCAGGAGTCCTTTTGGCCTCTTGTATTTCTAATTCTAGGTTACTGGTTAGACCTGGGAAGTTTTCCTCAATTATTTCTTCAAAAACTTATCCAACCCTTGGGTTTTTTCTTCCTCCTTCTCCAGAATCCATTGGACCCACAGGTTATTTTTCTTCATATAATCCCACAATTCTTGTAAGCTTTGCTCATGTCTGTTATTTTTCTGCTGTAACTCTGTGATTAACTTATTTGATTTGAATGAGTTGTCTTCAACCTCAGAGATTCTTTCTTCTGTTTGGCCCACCCTATTTTTGAGACTTTCCACTGTGTTTTGAATTTCCTTGAATAAATACTTCATTTCCAGGATATCCGATTGATTTTCTTCAAGGTCTCGATCTCCTCAGTGAATCTTTGTTCCAATTCTTGTATCTTCTTTGTAGTTTCTTTGTGTTGGTTATCCATTTTTTCTTGGATATCATTGAGCTTTCTTACAATCCAATTTTGGAATTCTTCTGTCATTTTAGTGTTTTGGGTTTGTTCATACTCCGTTTCTTGCGAGCTGGTGTATCTCCTAGGGGGAGTATTTTTGGTTTGATTTTTTGAATTGTGCTGGGCCCTCCACATCTGGATTGATTTCTAGAGCTGAGGCGTCCACTCTTTTGTAGTTTCTTTATCAACCACTCGGGGGAGCTCTCCACACACTTGGAAGGTTCCCCTGACGGGGGTAGTTTCAGTGGGTTCTCACTAGATTTAGGGGAGAGTGGATTTTCTTGTCTCACCCCGCCTCCAGGGGTGAGACCACTTTTGGCAAGAGAGATGCAGGCTGGGGGGAGGAAGTATCTCCCCAGTCTGCCCTGCACCCTGGTGCCCCAGTGGCTGTAACTCCCCTCAACTGTTAGACTTCTTAGTAGTTAGTTGATGGAGCCAGGCCTGGCGAGGCGATTGCAGATTGTGTAGGGGCAGGATTTGCCAGGAGAGACTCTAGGCTGGGCAGGGGAGGGGGACTTGCCCACTGGCAGCTGGGCTGTGGACCTCCTCAATGGTGACCCTGGACGATGGAAGTATGTTACCAGACTCAGTGGCATATACAAGGTATTTCTGCTGAATCTCTCTACTGTCGATAATGAACAATTAAATGTCCCCTGGGATCTGTTGTGATTTTTAGTTGCTTTCCTTTTTTCATAGTCCTCTAATGAAGTCCGAATGTCCCAAAGATTTATTCTTTGGGGCCCTGGTGTCCTTATTAGTTATGATAAATAATGCTGTGGTACATGTATCATGAGGGCTTTTACATGTGTTTTCACTTGACTGCAATGACACCCATCTACACAGAAATGTGAAGAGCAAGTAGTGGATGGGAAAGTGAGTACCAGGGGCCATGAGCAAGGCAATTTGACCTTTGCTGTCTCTTATTCCTGAATCTATTTGGGATGATCACACAACCAACCAAGTGTGATGTTCATGATGGACTGTGTCATCATGTCCCATAGAATGAGTATGAATATGCTCAGGAACTCTAAAGAGTCACACCAGCAAATGCTAGTGCAGATTTGGGTCCTTTTGTATTGCCTTAATGGTCTAGGATTTATCAGCCAGATCACCATGATGGAAAGCTTTGACTATTTGTCCTGCAGGGTTTGGAAATCTCCGTCTTTCTTGAAAATGATTAGCCTTAACAATTTCCTGTTGAGTTAAGACATGAGCCACCCACGGACGTTTTTATAGGTAAAAGATAGATACATCTCAAGTCAGAGTGTTCTTTTTTATTTTTCCTTTCCATTAGTGTAGGAGAGATATCCTTGTGTGTTGGAAGAAGAAAGAAGCACATGATCAAAGAAGATGTTTCCTCTGAGCTACATCTTGGTGAGTACTTGGCCATGGGGATGATTTGCAAGCTAATGGGTCAAATATTTAAACCAGAGGCTGGTTATGTTTAAGCCAGTATTGTGGATCACATAGAGTTAAAGCAAAAGGCCTGGACAAATCGAAGAATTGAGTGAAGTACAATTTAATTGTAGTGATTGAGTCACTAGAGCACTAATTTGTAACAGAAGCCCAGACCCCTTTTGCAAAGATTCAGTGTCAGTTCATCTGTTTTCTGGGTGGGTACTGGCCTATAAAACAATCATTGTTCCTCTAGTGACTGCAGTGGGCACCCAGGTGTGATTCCAACCACACCAGAATCTTCCAATGTAAGAATATTCCCCTAAAAAAGGGAATGTGTAAGGGTGATTTATGACTAATAGAAGAAGGAAACACTTGCATTCTGCCGGGTTGATAAAGGAGGGAGATATTTGTTCACCCATTGTGTTTATGCATTAAGTCTGCATAACGAAGTCATGTAACTATTTCTCCCCCATATTTAGATGTGACTTTTTAAACCCAGGGGCCGGGCAGTTATGGATATTATGAGAGTGAGCTTTCCTGCTAAGGCTAGTGTCTTGAGTGAATAATTCAGGCTAAATATACTTCAGGAAAATAAACTGCTTGGCACATGGTAATAGGAACATGGCTTTTTCATGGTTTCTATTTTCAGAGGGCTAAAGGCAGTACATAGGAGTGCTACACAGAGTGCATGTCATACTTGATGTGCAGAAACTTACACTGTGGACTCAGGAAGGGATATTTTCTGTGGGATGACAGCCTTCATTGTTATCTGTTAGTTTTATTATTTTTGTCTGCAACAGACAGTGATATCATTTTGCATTGTTTACCTTGTATGGAGTGTTATTTGTAGATACTATTTTCCAGAGAAATTAAGGTGCCCAAGAAATTTGTTCTCAAAAACAAAACCAAGAATAAACCTTCAATTTTTACAGTTTAGCAATGGTAAATATTCAAGTAATTTTAAATCAAATATGAAAGCAAAAAATGATTCATTTTTTAGAAAAGCAAATGCAAGGAAATGTTATTGTGTTTTATTGCAAATAGTGGCCATCCATTATATTCTTTATTCTTCAATGAAAGTATTTTCTGCCTAACAGATCAAAGAGGGTTGATTACAGAGAAATGGACATAACCATAAAGGTGAGGAATGAGACAATGGTCCAGGAGTTCATCCTGGAGGGGTTTCCTGCTGTCCAGCACCTGGGGAATGTGCTGTTCCTGGTGCACTTGCTGGCGTACCTGGGCTCCGTCATGGGAAACATGCTCATAATCACCATCACCTGGGCTGACCATCGCCTCCAGACACCAATGTATATTTTACTCAGCAGTTTCTCCCTCTGTGAGTGTGTTTTTATAACCACAGTTATTCCTAAACTGCTGGCCATCTTTCTTCTAGGAAGGCAAAAAATTCCTTTTACTGACTGTCTCACCCAAGCCTTTTTTACTTTATTTCTTGGGGCAACAATTTTCTTCCTCATGGCTGCCATGTCCTTGGATCGCTACCTGGCCATTTGCAAACCTCTGCACTACCCAGCCATCATGAATCTCAGGGTTTGTTTCCTTCTGGTTTTCTTCTGCTATGTTTTTTCCTTCATCCTCTTCACTGCTCTGTTCGTCAAGGTTTCCCAGCTGTCCCTCTGTGGCCCCAATGTCATCCCGCATTTCTTCTGTGATCTTGGCTCCTTAATTCATCTCTCCTGTTCTGACACCAGATCTACTGAGATGTTTGCTTTTGCCCTCACTTCGTTTATCCTGTTTGCATCCCTCATGATAACCATCATTGCGTATGGCAACATAGTAGTCACAATCCTGCGTCTCCCCTCAGCCAAGGAGCGGCAGAAAGCTTTCTCCACCTGCTCCTCCCACCTCATTGTCCTCTCTCTGATGTATGGCAGCTGTGTCTTTATATATGTGAAACCGAACCAAAGGGACAGGCTGGACTCCAACAGAGAGGCTGCTCTTGTGAACACGGTGGTGACCCCGCTGCTGAACCCGGTCATCTACACTCTGCGGAACAAGCAGGTTCACCAGGCTCTGAGGGATGCTCTGTCCA
>VSMD01089441.1:0-18611 GCA_008750895.1 Mirza zaza
AGGCTAGAGTGAGTGCTGTGGCATCAGCCTAGCTCACAGCAACCTCAAACTCCTGGGCTCAAGCAATCCTCCTGCCTCAGCCTCCCGAGTAGCTGGGACTACAGGCATGCGCCACCATGCCCGGCTAATTTTTTCTATATATATTAGTTGGCCAATTTCTTTCTATTTATAGTAGGGAAGGGGTCTCGCTCTTGCTCAGGCTGGTTTTGAACTCCTGACCTCGAGCAATCCGCCCGCCTTGGCCTCCCAGAGTGCTACCAAGAAGAGGTTTTTAAGTGGCTAAGATATAACTCCTTGTGTATACAGCTCTGCTCAGGGGGCCAAGCTAGAGATACGATTTTTGGCGCCATTAGCATAAGGGGACAGGCTTCTAAAGCCATTGGTCGAGATCCCTAGGAAGCAGGGATTATTGGTGAGGCTGAACCCCCAGAAGTTCAGAGTTGAGGGGCCACATAAGACAGTGGTCAGCTCTGGACCCACACTGGCCAGCTGGGATCTTATCTTACTTTCTTATTCTGTGTCTCCACTTTATCATCTGTGCTATGGGGCACAGTTCCCAGGGTGGTCACAAGAACTTGACAGGTTGACACGTGGAGTGTAGGCGGGGCCTAGAACACGCTAACCACTACAGTGCTGCCTCTGGTCATTGGAAGGAGAAGCCAGCGGCAGGGCAGGGAGCGGCAGTAGAGCTCAAAGGAGAGAGCCAGTGAGGCGTGGCATCACACACTGAGAAGACGGGGAGCTGCTGTGGCTGCTGCTGAGAGGTGGCACGAGATGACAGGGGCTGACAGTGGTAACTCGGGGCTCAGTACCCTCGAGGAGCAGTCCTAGTAGGGTGGTGAGGAGCAGAAGTCAGGCTGGGGCGGCATGAAGAATGGAAGAGGACATCAAAATGTCAGGTGTGAGCTATTTGAGAGGAGTTTTGCACAGGAGGAGAGAGAAGGGACTGGGCAGGGCTGGAGGGTGGTGGAGGCGCCAGTCAAGAGGCTTTTGTTGAGACGGTGTCAGAACACACCTGGGGCTGGGGGGCAAGGTCAGCTGGTCGGGGGCCGCCCAGTTGAACAGCGCTGGGCTGGTGGGGTTCGCAGGAAGTGAATCAGGACTGTCCTTTAAGAATAGGGGTTTCCTTCATGAGAAAACAGTGGTTCTTCCACTGGTTTCTACGTTAAAGGGTAGACAAAGTATTTGCCATTTCGTGCCTCATGTTCATAGTTCAAATACAAGTTAAGGGCGCCGTCAAGAGCGAGGAAGTGTAGTTATAACTGGGGGATTGTTATAAAACACGGCTAGGGAGATGGAAGGCTGGCAGCATCGGCAGCCCGTTTGAGGTTGCTCGTGGGACGTTCATGTCAATAGCAGTTTTCTTGGTCGTGACTGCTGTGTCCAGCGTGGTCAGCTTGCAGTGGTCGGGTTCACCCAGGGTTCAAGTGTTGGCACGTGGTATAGCCAAGAAGGACCCCAGCGTGGTTGTGGGGGACTCTGGGGGCCGAGAGGGGCAGGAGGAAGGTGAGGGTGGGAAAGGGGAGATGCACTGGGAAACACGGCTTGATGGATTTGAGATGGTGACACGGGCACAGGACTGTCACAGCGACCAGCTGAGTGGAAAAGGCGGGACGCTGTGCTGAAGGGGGAGTTTGGAACAGCGGCTCCTGAGGCCCTGTGGCCTTTGGCAGGGCCTGGCGGTAACCCCAGATGTAGAGGTCGAGTAGGGCAGAATCAGCCCTGGGTTTTCTGACTGACACTCAATGGGCGTGTGTCCCCATCGGTAACATGAGCATGATCCTGCGTGTCCACTTCAGCACCCACTTCTTTCTCCTCTTCTGGAATGCGAGCTTGGCGAAGGTGGGGACTGGGCCTCGTCTGTCGCCACACGGCAAGCCCTCCCTTACCATCACCGGTAGGCTCTTGGAAACTGCAATTTTAAGCAAAACCATGCATAACAAAACCGATTTTTTTTTTTTCCTCATGACAAAACAACTCTAAGGAAACAACACTATTGGAGAACCTGCTGTATGTCGTTTTGCTTAAATTCACAGCTCCCAAGAACATGTCAACTATGTTAAGTAAGGACCCCACTGTACCTCCAAACCCCGTAACAGGACCCAGAATGAAGGTGACTCTGGGGAAGGAATTCGCAGGCGGACTGGGTGATCTCGCACGCCTGCTGAGATGGCTGTGGGGAGCAAGTGCCCAGCAAGGCTCAATGGGGTGTCTGGCGCATCTGAGAGTGCCTTTGCATGTGGGAATTTGCTTTTATTCTGTTGGGAATGTGCTGCTGCCCCGTAACAGTACAAGAAAAGGTTTTTAGATCCTTGACGGGGGTCTCCAGGAACATAGAGGAAGAGAGAGAGGAGTGCAAAGCAAAGCCGTGGAGTAACACATCGTCTTCTTCCCTCCCCAGGCTGTGCAAGACCCAGTACCCTGTGCAAGTGCAAAAGCTGCTGGAGGAGTTGCAGCTGCTCAAGCCCCAACTCCTGATTAGTAGCAATTGGTACGATTTTGACAGAGATGTCCGGTATTGGTGGAAATACTGAAGCCACAAAACCCTCCCCACCCACACCCCTTCTGATGGAGGAACTTTAAAAGCTGCCTTCTCGGGGCAAGCTCTGGGAGTTCCTTTTCCGAGACGGAAAATGAGTCCTGATTCTCTCAAAGCCCAGTGGCAGTGATGACACTGTGTCCAGCGTACCTTGGTCACCGCATTCGATGGCTGGCGTGACCTTCAAGATACGGGACCTCAGTCTCTGTGAAATGTCTGTCCTGCCTCGGAGCATAGAGAATCAGACCAAATAAACACTGAGCGCATCTGGAAAGGGGTCAAGTGGTCTTCCTGACTAGTGGGGATGCAACTGACGGTCAAAGAGGTTGGGAGGGTCCCCAAATTTGCAGAACAGTCTTGCTGGTTTCAAAGCACACACCTAAAATATCAAAGGGATGGTGTGACTGTCACTCAATGTCTCAACTACAAGCACAAAGCTGAATTCATTGTTTAGTGTAATAAAGGGGAGGTTGTTTTGGGAAAATCCCAGGACAGTGCAGGAAAACCACCCCCAAACCGAGAGGGAGTGGAGAGACCAAAGAATGACCCGACAAGTCCAGCTGGACGAGTTGGATGAGTTTGTCTAGAGGTCGCCTACAGGGCACGTGCTCCTGGGCGTGGCAGGAATTCCTTCCGCAGGAGCTTGCTTTGTGTAGGATCTGCCTCTGCCCGCCCTGTGGCGCTGCCCCAACTCCCTTCCCAGTGAACGGCTCAGGGCTTTACGTTGTGTCCTTGCTTGTTCACAGTGAAACAAATCTCACGCACCTGCGAGCACTGCCGTCCTGCACCTCGCCCTCACACGGCCAAGTCCCGGCAATGACACCGGCTTTCCGCTAGGTGGGGGTTTCAGTGTTCCAACGCAGCAAAGGGCGGCCAAGGCAGTTTTAAAGCAGTCAGAGCTGGTCTGAGCCGCCACTGCAAGACAAACTCCTGGGCAGCCCCCCCACACACACACCCCAGTAGCTGTCTTGGCACCTGCCTCGTCTACTCTGTGACAACGCTGTTGGGCACTCCGGCCGGCACAGCGTCTCCCCTCACTGGCCCACCACAGTCTGAGCAGAATGCACTTCTAATCTTCGCAGGCAGGGATGTAGGGGAGTGGGAGGTCAGGGACTGAATCTGTCAGGTGCACGTGAACCTGGAGTTACTCGGGTGAGGCTGATCGGCACTCACAGGTGTTTTCATCGCGGTGAATCCCTCCCCGACTGGCTGAGCTTCAGGAGCCAGGGGCAGCCGTGGGTGCCCTGAGAGCACGCTCACTGAGCAAGCGGTCTCGGGTCCGCTGAATGCACTTAGGTCTGTCTGGGCGGCCACCTGTTACCATGGCTGCAGGACAACCCATCTGTTCCTAGAAGAGTGAAAAATTGTGTTCTTGCCAACATGGCCTTTTTATGATTCCGTGTACTTATTCCCCTACTCCGTGATGATGAGTCATGATAGCTAACGCACATAGTCCTCCATGTGTGCCAGGCTGAGCGCCACCTGCAATTAACCCACTTGGTCTTCACAACACCCTAAAAGGAGGTACCATCTTATAGATGAGAAAATCGAAGTACAAGAAGTTTAAAAATGCACAGCCAAGAGGAAGCAGAGCTGCCATTCAAACCCAGTAAATCCACTCCTGGGGTCTGTTCTTTTTTAAACTTTATTTTCAATGATGGATACGTACGTTATACGCATGTAGAGTGCGTGTGAGATTTTGATACAAGCATACAATGTGTAATGACGTAGCTGTGACCACAAGCGTTTATCTGTGGGAACATTCCAACTCCTTTCAATCATTTTGAAACATACAATATTCACCGCAGTCGCCCTATTGTGCCACCAAACACTAGATCTTTGCTGGAGCCCGTTCTCTTAACTGCAATGTTACCTTTCTACCACAGAAACTGCCAGGCGCCACTCGCTGGACTACATGCACATCCTGAATTCAAGCATCGTTTTCCAAACCTGGAGAACTTTTCAGGCTTATTCTCCACCAGAGCACATAAGATAGAAATTGGTCCACCTCCCTCCCCTCCCCTTGTGATTATGAAAAGTTTGCCAGGAGCAAGAGAGATGTCAGCCCTGCAGTTAATTTGTGCTTATATTATCAGCATTATCCTGTTTTCTTTGCGGGAACGCGTGCGTGGTCTGGGAGTCAGTTTGTGTAATGCTTTGGACACTGGACCGGCGTGGCTTGGGAGGTACAGCGGGAGGGTGCCAAAGTCCTTCCAAGTGGGAGAAGCCTCCCTCTCCCTTCAGAGTGGCTTTTCTCTCACTGCGACGTGTGACTGTCTGACATGCAGATGGGGTGAGACAGCCGCCATCAATGCTTGTGCTAAGTACCAGTAAAGCATTACTAGTCTAGTCTTTTTAGAGATACATCACCTTGCATATAGCTGAAAACAGTGCCTGCCTCTGTGCCCCGTGGATTATCTTAAGCACTGCCCAGCCGCCCCACCCCCCAACAGTTACATGTATCCCCCTTTGTAAAACTAGAGGCTAAAAGGGAAGGGCAAAGGAAGAAGCCACGTTTTTCAAAATTTTTATTTGGAGACAGTCCTGCTATGTTACCCAGGCTGGTCTTGAGACCCTCCCGCCTCAGGCTCCCGAGTCGCTGGGACCACAGGTGTGCACCAGCACACCCGGCTTTGCGGTTTTGATTCAGACCTGTGTTCACATCTTGGCTTTTCTACTAAATGATTTTTATGACATTAGACAAATGTCAACCTCCATGGGCTTCTGATTTCTTGTTTGTAAAATAGGAAAAGCCATACCCACACCTCACAGGGTCAGTTCGAGCAGAGGTGGATTGCTGTAGAGTAGCTCCCAGAGTGGCTGGAACACTCACTCCACCTGTACTGAGCACCAACTTGTATCGGTTGTCTTGCTGTTTGCAACGTTACGACACACAGCAGTTTCAAACAACACACACTTGTCTCAGCTTTTGAGCCCAGGCGTGACTGAGCCGGACTCTGCCTCAGGGTCTCACCAGGCTGCCGTGAAGGTGTTGTCATGGGCGGTGGTCTCATCTGAGACCCAGCCAGAGAAGGAGCCTCTTCCAAGTGTGTGTGGTTCCTGGGGGCATTTATTTATTTGTGGCAGCCGGACTAAGGGCCTTGATTTCTCGGCTGCCAGCCCCAGGCACCCTCAGCTCTGTGCAGCCCAGACCTCTCCCGTGGCCGATGGCTTCTTCAAGGCCAGCAGGAGAGGGTCAGTGTCTCAGCAAGACTTACAATCTCATGTACCACGGAAGTGAGATCACATCCACTTTGCCATGTTCTATTTGGCCAGAAGTCAGTCACAAGTGGCTCCCACACTCAAGGGGAGGGGGTCATGGGCCCTGGAGTCTGTCCGAGGCACTACTGCATACCGGGGAAAGCCCTTCTCTATTCACGTCTGCCCGTCAGAAGGGACAGTTTGTCCCTGGTGCCCCTCAGCCACCATCCCCAAGGGCAGAGGAGGGAGTGAGCCCCCTGGCTGGTGGAGGGAGAGGCTGGACCTGCTTGTCTCAGCCCCTCCTGGGCGCACTTTCCAAGCCGCCTGTCTTGGGATGTGTGCAAGCGCCCCTCCTCCAGGCGGCCGGATTCCAGTGGCCGGAAGACTTTGACTACTGAAAATTTTTGTTGGGAAGCTGCAGGTGCAGGCTGCCAGCCACAAGGGAGCTCTCAGCAACAGAGATTATATCTGGGTTTATATCTAACTCCTTATTTCTTACTTGGTTCTGAATGCCAAAAGTGGGCAGTAAGGTGATCATGATTCTGTAAAGCCCCAGCCCTGTGAGCTGGCCTCTGGTACCAGTACCCGAGAGACGAGGGTCCCTGCTGTCTTAAAGTCACTACATTCTGGTGGTGGACAGATACATGGACTGAAAATGTTCACAGATTAAAAAAACGTTAGCAAGAGAGTGGGGCAGCTCTTTTTGACCACAGGGTCTGGGAAGGCCATGTTTTTCTGCACTGCTCATATTTTCAAATAGGGCTTGGGGTATAACTTATGGTAAAAATATCCCCTCGTTAGTGCACAGGTCTAGGTGCTGACAACACTTGGGTAGACATCACAAAAAGGCACAAAACAGTTCACCTTCCCCCCAAAATCCCTTCATCCTGTTTGTAGTCAACTCCTCCCCTGCCCTTACCCCTTGCCGGCCGCTGGTCTGGGGGAAGCAGCTCTTAAGGAGTGACGCCCAGGCCGAGACCGAGACCGGAATGGGGAGGAGCCGCAGGCGCAGGCGCAGGCGCAGCCCATGCGGGCTCGGCGGCGGGCGACTCAGCGCATGCGCGGACAGGCGCGCTGGGCGCTCTGAGCGCCGCGCAAAGCCAGGGCGGAGCCCGGCAAGGGGGCGGCTCACAGGACGGTCAGGGGCGTGCGGAGGGTGCGAGGAGGGTGCGGAGGGAATTGAGAGATACCTGCAGTCATCCAAGCCCCCAGAACTAGAGCAGTGTGCCCCACGTGGCGGTGGAGGAGGGGGAGGGACAGGGGGTGGCTGTCCCCGCAGGTCCCGGGGGTCCTGCCCGCGGGCGGAATGCGGTTGCCCGGAGTTGTTTCCAAGGCCGCAGGGCCGGGCAGGGCACGGTGAGAGTGGAGCCCTCGCACCAGGCTGGCGTTCTCAGCTCTTCCCGCCTCTCCGTGGGGGGACGAGTGGGTGTCGCAAGGGGCCCAGAAGCCCGCTTGCCCGGCCGGCTCTCGATCCCCAATCCCCACGGAGCAGGAATTCCTCCCCCGCAGCCAGGGTGACTTCTGAACGGCAACTGGGGTTCTGGGGAACCTCCCAGGCGCTGGTGTCTGCACGGGACAGCTCTGCTTACGCCGGTCGTTCATTCCCCAGGGACACGTTTATATTTTTACATTGTGCCACGGGGGGGTAGGAGCGTCAGGAAGACAAGGGGACCTGGTCCTGGAGGGTGACCTTGGCGAGTTCAAGGGCATGGCCCTGGCCTGGCACACCCCGCGTGGGGAGCGGGGGTGCACCTGTCTGCTCCTGCCGTCGTCCACAGCAGTTCCGTCTCCTCCTCCCACACGGAATGGTGCCGAATCCACCTGCCCTGCCCTGCCCGCAAGGTGCTGCGTGGGAGGCCATGTCGGTTCCGATGCTTTCAGCTGCCTGTGACAGAGCGCCCTACTTGGACAAGCAGTTCCAGAGTCACTTGCCACTGGGAGAGGGAGAGCTGGAGATTTGCACTTAATCTGTCCTGGACTCTGCCTGTGCATCCTTTCCAATGGCACATATTAGTCTGTGTCCTTTTGCTGCAGTAAAACATCACTGTGAGGACGGCAGCTTTGCTGAGCTCTGTGAGTCCTAATGAACCACTGAACCTGAGGGTGGCCTTGGGGACCCCGTACACAACAGGTGTCAGTGTCTGCTCAGAGGGATGCTGCAGGCTCCTCCAGGCCCTCTGCAGGGGTTTTCCCAGGAGTCTCATCACTACCCTTCAAGTCTGACTCCTGACCCTGCTCCGACAGGCTAGGCGACTTGCCCATGCTCACACAGCTTGGGACTGGAGCCCTGTCTGTCTGTCTGACCCCGAGTGCCTTCTTGTGTCTTTCCCTTGACTCTGGGGAAAGATTTCGGCCCATAACCACTTCTTGGGAGACGATTCCACTTTTCAACCCGTCGCTGTTGGTGGAGCTGCTGCTGACTCCCAGCCACCCCTCCCCACCGCCCGCCCACGGGGGTGCCACGTCTGTCCCCCCATGACCGACCACACCTGCTCTCTCTCGGTGGTGCTCTGGCTGCTGGGGCATCAGGGCTCTGCAGCCAGGCTCAGGGACACGTCGCTGTGTGCGTGCTTCAGCCCAAGGGACTGGCCGCCAGGGGCCGGCCCTCCCTTGCCCTTCCCAGGTGGGCTGGGTGGGAGTGGAGGGCTGTTTGAGGGGCGCTTTGCCCAGGCCCAGCCCGTGACACCTCGCCTGGCTCGGTTCTCACTCCCATCTGTGCCCGGCCCCAACACGCCACCCGCCCTGCCCTGCGGGAGTGCTCTGAGCACCCCATGCCTCCTGCCTTGGTCCTGAGGCTCCCTGCGCTGGGCCTGCCGTCACCCTGCCTGCAAGTCTCCCTGCTCAGGAGGCAACGCCTGCCCCCCAGGTGGCGTCTGGCCCTCCCTCCCCACTGCCGGCCCCTCCCTCCCAGGAGCACCCCACTCACTGACTGCCTGACCACATGGGGCTGTGACGGCCTGAGCTCCTCGTGGGCAGGACCTGGCCTGACTCCTGTCTGTGCCCCCTGCCTGGGGCCTGGCACGTGGAGGCTCTGGGGATGTTTGCAGCCGCACAAGTGAACACCGGACCGTCCTTCTCCACCTGGGGACCCTCTTCGTCCTTCCAGACCCAAGCTTCTTCCTGTGCTGGAGGATTCTGGTTGCCCTTGGCAACGTGTCTGTGATCTGAACAACCACACCTGCCTTGGCAGGAGGGGGTTTAGGGAGAGGGGTCCCCTCTGCTCTAGGCTTCTGGTCTGATCAGGTGTGCAAACAAGAGGTCCGACTTCGACCCATCTTGCCTATAAAAACACATTCTAAATTACCAATGCATTTGAATCAAGAAATTTCACACTGAAATCAGGATCTCGGGATTCTCCTGAAAACGAAAAAAATCAGAGGAGCTGGCAACAGTGGCCCTGTGTTGCCAATGCCCCGGCAGGGCGGGGAGGGGGTGGGCGTCCCCTGCTGTTGGCCGCCCCCTTCAGGAGGGGCCCCCACCAGGCCAGCCGCGCTCACACTGCTCCCTGCCTGGCCGCTGTGGGCTTGGAGCTTGCAGCCTCGCACCAGAGTCTCGCAGGTCGGGAGAAAGTGTCCAGGCCCAGGGCGGCCACTGCAGGGCCAGCGGTCCGGGGACGCAGGAGTCCCAAGAAGCTCACAGTTTTGCTGTGTGGCCTGAGGCATGGTGAGCCTCAGTTTCCCTGTTTGCACAGTCTTTAGTGTGTGTGAAGTACGGGGCCTCATGATCCCCAATGTCCTGCAGAGGTGCCCTGGGGGTCCTTTAGTGTCTCGGCCACTTCCCGCCCACTCTCACTGCCTCTCCCCGCAGAAGGCAGGGTCAGGCTGGCCCCGATCCGTGGTCACTTGGGGCTCACAGCGGCCCGTGCGGCAGCAGAGGCAGCAGCCTGTCCTGGCGCCGCCTCCTTGGCGTGTCCTGGCGTGTCTTGTCTCTGCTCCACGTGTTGCTTGCCTGCCGCAGTGGCCCGCCCTCGGGGGCAGGTGTCAGGCGTGTCCCTGCGTGGGCTAACGTGATGCCTGGCACCCGGGAGGCCCGGGGGTGTTCGCCGAGTGGCCGGGCAGGAGCCGGGCTGCAGGCCGCCAGGTCTGGCATCTGGGGCGGGGCTCCGCGGCTGCTCTGCAGGCTGCACAGCTCCAGCCGGGCTGGGTTGCGAGTGGGTCGTGACCCGTCTCGGAGTCGGGGAGTCTACACTCTTCTGCTCAGGGGCCCTGGACTGCACAGAACCAGATGCTGCTGTCCCTTGGCTTGGGCGAGCCCCTCCCCTCTCTGGGCTCCCCCATGCGGAGGGGCCAAGCAGCCCCTTTAAGCCTCTGTTATGGGCTGAACTGTGTCCCCGACCCCCCAAATTCCTATGTTGATGTCCTGGCCCCAGGTGCCCCAGACATGGCTATATTTGCAGATGGGGTCTTGACACAGGGAATTAGGGTCACATGAGGTCCTACGGGTGGGCCGTGCTCCATGTGGCTGGTGCTCTCATAGGAAGAGATTAGGACACAGACGCACATGGAGGGAAGACCACGGGAAGAGAAGACGCTGTCCACGGGCCCAAGAGAGAGGCCTCGGAAGGATCAACCCAGCCTGCACCGTGAGCTTGGACTTCTATTGTCTGCGCTGGCCTCCCCAGGCCCGCAGGGCCCTCCCACGGGCAGCGCATGCCAGGCTGCTCCTGGGGGACCTGGTCTTGAAGAGTGAGCAACCCCCAGGGGACCCCAGTTAAGGCCCAGCCTGCAGCTCCGTGCCAAGGCAGCCTCAGAAGGGCGGGAGAGCTTGCAGCAAGCTCACCATCCGTGCAGTCACTGGGGCTCAGGGCTCACTGGCCAGTGCATGGGGTGGGGGCCTGGGAGTCTCCGCTTTTAACCAGCCCCCTTGGAGTTCCGCCAACCGCAGGTGGGCTGGGCCTGCAGCGTGGGGCTTGACTGCTGGGCTTGGGGTTTACCTTCCGCTGCAGCAGCCGGTGGGCCTGCAGCTTCAGACTCCTCGGGGGTTCCTGGCTCCTCCTGCAGCTCTGGTTTCTTGAGCATCAAGGCCTTCTTGGTCTTGAGAATCTGATTTTCCTGCCACCATTTAAGCATCTTCATTCTAAGGCAAGGAGCCTTGTAGTGAATGCTGTGCTCAGCCTGACCCCTCACCGGCTCCCGGAAGGAGCCTGGGCTAGAGCCAGAAGACCGGGCTCCCTCCGCCTGCTGGTTCTGTGACCAGCACCCCTGCCCTGCCCCCATGAAATGGCATTTGAATCTGTGCTCTCTTGGCTTGGACTCCCTCCGCATGCAGCCTCTTTCCCGGCCTCCTGGCCTCCAGTCTGCCCCCCACCAGGCCCCAGAACCGGCCCTGCCCCTCCCCTGCTCACAGCCCTCCCATGGCTCCCCAGTGCCCAGGACAGAGTCCCAGTCCCTCAGTCTGGTGGCCCTTCATGACTGTGCCCTTCCTTTTGTAACCATGTAATGTCTAAAAATATACACTTTTTCTTTTGGACAGATCCTTTTGGGCACTTTTTTCTCCTAATATTTCCGGCACATTCCTGCATGTCAGTGCACGAAATGGCGCCTTGGTCCTTTTGACAGCCGTGCAGTGCTGCTGTGTGGACACACCAGGGACATACAACCGGGGCCCTTCCTCCCCCGCTCTGCTTCTGCAGGGCCTGCCCTTCTGCCCTACGCCCCTCAGAGCAGCCAGAGGGAGCTTTAAAGACCTGGCCACGTTCCTCCCCGGAGGGTGAGACTCTCCTTGCTTCTTCCTGCCTTGAGAGAATAAGATCCGAACCCCCATTTCCTGTCTGAAAACCTTCCCTCCACAAAAATGCCCCCAAATGCTGATGGCAGCATCACCCAGCAGATATGGGCTGGGATATGAGGGAGCACAGGATGGAATCAAGGGTGCACACATGGGGTAGGGGTGGGATGTGAGGGAGCACAGGATGGAATCGGGGGTGCACACACGGGGTAGGGCTGGGATGTGAGGGAGCACAGGATGGAATCAGGGTGCACGCACGGGGTGGGGGCTGGCTGCTCTTTGCTGGGTCGAGGGAGAAGAGGGCTGTTTCCTCGTCATAATAACCAGGGGTTTGGTACATGGTCCAGTGACAAGAGACGACAAGGCTTTGGGTCCACACCAGGTGGGGAGTTGGATCTGACACCCCCATATCAAGGGACACTAGAAAAAACAATATCATCATTGGCTAAGAGAATGACAAGGAAGCGTATCTATTTATGCCTGGGCTCTGGATTGAAAAGAATTTTTGGTTTTGTTGAGACACAGTCTTGCTCTGTTGCCTGGGCTAGAATGCCGTGGTGTCAGCCTAGCTCACAGCAACCTCAACCTCCTGAGTTCAAGCAATCCTCCTGCCTCAGCCTCCCAGAGTGCTAGGATTATAGGTGTGAGCCGCCGTGCCCAGCAAATTTTTTTTCTTTTTAGAATTTGAGGCCACGGGCATCCCTTTACAGAGACTTGGGTCAGAGAGCCCCAGGTGAGCAAGGAAGGCAAACCTGTCCGGGTGGGCAAGTCACACAAAACCCGTTTGGGAAGGCCCCACCCACCACACCGCCCACATAAGGCTCACAGGCAGAGTCCCACTGAAGAGGAACTCGTCCCAAGGTAACAAAGCACATGAGGAAATAACCTTCCAGGATTGAGGACAAAACCCAGATTTGTCACCAGCGCCATCGAGGCTTCGCCCGGTCCGGGCCCTCGCCCTGAGCTCCAGCCACGTCGGCCCCACTGGGCTCTTGGACTCTCCAAACCTCTGCCCCCTGGGAGCCTGGGAGCTTCGGTTCTCTCTGTCTGGCCACTCCGCTCCCACTCTGTGTGCTCCTTCGGGTCTCAGAGCAGACACCTAAAGCCTGCCCCCCACGCCCCGCCCTCCCTCCCAACTCCTCGCTCTCCTCTGGGCACTTCCTGACATTGCCGCTGCATCTTCCTGCGCCTGTCCCCCAGGGCCTGGTCCACGCTACCAAGACCATCTAATAATGCAATTCTTTTGAAAATGTTTGAAAAGGCAATACATTAAACATACATCAATAAACACATGACTCGATTAAAGTGATACAGGTTGAGTGTCCCTTATCTGAAATGCTTGGGACCAGAAGCGTTTTGGATTGTAGAATATTTTATATTATACTTACCAGCTGGGCATCCCAAATCCCAAAATGCAAAATCCAAAATGTTCCAATGAGCATTTTCTTAGAGCGTCGTGTCAGCGCTCAAAGACGTTTGGATTTTGAAACATTTTGGATGTCAGATTTTCAGGTTTGGGATGCTCGACCTGTAAGAGGAACAGCCATGACTGGGTTCATTCACACGCGGGCAAAAACAACTGTGTTAGGACAGCCACTTGGGACCAACAGCAACCGTAAATGACCCTCGAGTGTAGGACATATCTCAGTTTCAGAGGTGACAGAATGTGAAATAGCTTGCACACTAGAATTGATAAAATTCCATAGAGCAGGCGTCCTCAAACTACGGTCCGAGGGCCACATGTGGGTGGTTTTTCCCGTTTGTTTTTTTTACTTTAAGATATGTGCAGTGGGCATAGGAATTTGTTCATAGTTTTTTTTTTTTTCAACTGTAGTCCGGCCCTCCAACAGTCTCAGGGACAGTGAACTGGCTCCCTGTTTAAAAAAGTTTGAGGACCCCTGCCATAGAGCATGTCCTGACAGTAGAATGGGAGTTGGGAGAAGGGAAAATAGAGTTAAACTGATTCGAGATCTTTCTATTATCTGGAAGGAGGATAGAGGTTTTAATTAATTTGGACTTTGATAACCGAAGTACACATGTTGTCATTTCTGGGTAATCAGTAAAAACATATAAAGAAAATATTTAATCACCTAATTTTTAACTAATAGAAAGGAAAAACAATGGATTATAAAAATACCCAATCAATCCAAAAGAAGGCAAGAGAAGAGAAATAAAAAAACATAAGAAACAAACTATATGGCATATTCAAATCCAGATGCAATAGTAATTATATTAAGTAAATCCAATGAAAAGATTACCAGACTGAAAAAAGTCAAATTATATGCTGTTTATAAAACATATATCTGAATCTTAAGGTCTCAGATTGAAAGCAGATGTGATAAGAAAAAAAAAATCTAGCAGAGCTATACTAATACCTGAAAAAATGGACTATGAAAAAGAAAAACTGTGTCTGATATCAGGAAGATATACACATTTTTAAACAGACTTAAAGCTAATGACATACCTCAAGATATGTAAAGCAAAAACTGACAGAATTTCAAGAAGAAACAGACAAATCCACAATCATTGTGGGATATTTTAAAACACATTCTCCTATCATTAGAGCAAGGAAGCAAATAAATCAGTGTAAATAGAGAGTTAAACAGCATGATTCACAAATTCAATTTAAAGAATATATGTGTGTGTGTGTATATATGTATACACACACACACATATTTACTTCATTCAACAAGTGTAGAATACATATTCTTTTCAAGCCCACATGAAATATTAAAACTAAGCAAAAAGTATGCCACAAATAATATAAAGATTTGAAATCATGCGTAGCATATTTTCTGACCTTCTTGGATTTAAGCTAGAAATAAGAAAAAGAGGACTATTGGACAATATTGATCTGCCTTTTAGAAAACCTCATGGGTCAAAAATCACAATGAAAATTTGAAATATTATTTAGCCAAATGATAATAAAATGACTTATATTAAAATTTGTGAGACGCAGCTAAAGTCATGCTTAGAGGGAAGTTCATAGCCTTAAACACAAATATTGGAAAAGAAGAATGGCAGAAAGTTAATGATATAAGAGTCCATTTGAAAAAGGCAGACAAAGCAAAATAAAGTGGAAGAAAGTATGAGAAAGGAAATGACATTGATAAATGTAGCAGGCGTTGGGAAGGGCTTGCCGAAGAATCTGAACTTGGATACTCACACAAGGAGGACGAGGAAGAAGAGCAACAGTGCGACTGCAATGGCTCCGTACACGACGCCCTGGAGCAGGCCTTTCCTGAACACACTTGAAGCGGATTTCTCATCTGGAATCAGGGCAGGGAGAGTGGCTTTTCTCCGGAAACTCTAAAGTCCGGGCTACAGCTCTACTCTTTCCCCTGGCCGTGCCGGCCTCATCCCATCACTAGGCCCTGCATGCTCGCCTGGTATCAGGAAGATCCTGGAAGTATGGACTCCATATCGGTTCTTCCCCTCACAGCGAAGTCTCATGACCATTTCTGGCTCCCCGAGGAGGCTGATGGTGCTGTTGGCCCATGGGGCACGCGTGATGGAGGTCACCCGGCGGACGTTGTCCATGCTGTTCACATCCACGAGGGCACTGCCCACCCACCACTGCACGGAGGGCGTGGGGACCCCCTGGAAGGAGCAGCTGCACTGCAGCGTCGGCTCCAAAGAGCAAGAGGAGTGAAGCAGCCTGGCAGGTGCTGAGGGAGGGAGGGTCGGGAGTCAGCAAGGCATCCTGACCTCCTTCCCCACCTCCTCCGAGACCCAGCCTTCTCCTCATTTGCTGTTCACAGGGAGCTTCAGGAAGCCTTTCTGGAAGTCCAGAGGGGACTCCGAGCAGGTCTCCTCCTCTGCCTTTGACCCTGGGTCAGCTCTTACCCCTGGCCTCTCAGCCCCAGAGGTCGGGGAGGACATGGCTGCTCCCCAGCCTTCTTCCCGCCCTGACCCAGGCCTCTGTCTTGGGCCCATCATTTCTCCCCTGCTCCCACCAGCACTCACAGTCCACTTGGCGCTTGACCATGCTGCCTCTGGTGACGTCAGCTAGGGAGAAGTTCAAGCGACATCTGAGGGTGGTGCCTCGGGCTTCAGGCTTTGGGGTGAGGTGCGGCGCTGAGGAAGGGGAGTTGCTGGGGACACCTGCGGTGGAGGACATGGCGGCCCTTTTCGGGAGAGGAAGGGGCTTTGGTTTCTCTGCAGGTACCTTTGACAGTACAGTTCAAGGTCACAGGCTTCCCAGCTGCAAGAATCTCTGGGATGCGGAGCTCGGGATCTTGAGTCAGGTCTACAGGAGAGAGGAGGAGCTGGGGACAAGGAGCGCTCACGGACACTTCCCTGCTGCACCGTGTTTCCAGGTTGCAAAGCGCCTCCCCACCCATTAGCTCCTTTGGAAACCCCCACCTTCCCAATAATCTATGGCGCCTGGGATTGGTATTGTTGGGTGTTTTTTTCTTTTTTTTTTTACAAAGATTTATATTTATTGAACACTGGTGATACAGTGGAAAATCGGAAATCGTCTTTTTGATTAGTAAGTTGCATTCTAATGAATCTTGGTCCAAGGTTCTTGCCCCTACTCTACAGTATTGACTGGCTGCGACAGTTATTTAGGCCTGTCACTGTATTTCCCTGTGTGGAAGGGGCACACCCCATGGACCAGGTGAGCAAACCAAAGGGGCTTACTTAAGGTGGTGGAGCATGAACCTGAGCTCTGGTCAGGCTCGGGGGCCTGGGCTCTCCCCCAGGTCAGTGGGGAAGCCACGGAAATCACGGAAAGGCTTTGAACCACGAGGCACAGGCTTGGGTGCTCCGAAGGTCTCCATGGGTCTGCACTGAGGAGGAGGCAACGGTCCAGGAGAAAGATGACGAAGGCTGGGCTGGAACCTTAGCTACGGGGGGGTGGAGAGAAGGCCATGTGTGCTTAGGAGGGTAGTTGAGAAATGAACGTTTCTGTGGCTGACGGCAGCAACTCCAAACTCCCCCACCTCGCACTCGAAGCCCTCCATGATTTTTCCCCCCGCTTTCTCTTTCTCCCCTGCCCCCTGGCCCCCCACCCCTGTCACTCTTCCCATGGCAAAGAGAGAAAGGTACCATTTCTACAGACACTCCCCACATCCTACCTCTGAATGACTCAGGCCACCCGCTTATCATGGCGTCCTTCTGCACGTCTGTCCTCCGCCACATCCAAACCCTCCCTCCTTCCAAGTCCAGGTCAAGGGTCACCTTCTCCTGGAAGTCCCTTCCTGGGCCTCCACAACCAGAAGGGAGCCTCCTCCCTCAGACTGGCTTCCACACCCCGTCTGTCCATCTCTTCTAGGACAGCGTCCCAGGTGGACCCTGAGAGCTGCCTGCCTGATGTCCACCCTCCCCTTCCTCCTTAGTATTTCAGATTTGTTCAGGCGATCAAGTCCCAAGTTTGGGGAAAAAAAATATCTGTATGTCCTTTACATCTAGGGGTGGCCACGTGGCACAGTTCTGGACGGTGAGCAAAGTAGAATAAAATTCTATCAAGTTATTATCAGCAAATAAAGGGCTATTCAGCCTCCCTGCCCTTTTCTTGCCATCATAATTGAGCTCTGAAGGCTTTTTTGCTTTTTGCATATAACAATACTAGCTAACAGAATTCCAGGGCCTGGTTTATAAAAAAGTAAGTTTTCATAATAAAGTACATGAGTCTCGGAAAGAGTGGAAGCAAATGTTTCCTTCCCCTGAAGCAATAAATCAAAAGATATTGTTCTTTGTCATCAAATGGTTCAAGGAATCTGCTTTGATACTATACAAAACTAAGAATCTTTGTGAGCACATCGTTTATGTTCTGCTCTGCAATGTAGTTTTCTATGAATGTTCATGATGATTGCTGACTTGTTCTCGTCTTTGTTAATACAAAGCTGCCCTTGGGAGAACAATTTAAACAAAGCAGACTTATGAGACCCCAAAGATGTTAGAAATTGTTCCCTGTCTTATGAAAACGATCTCCAAAACAAAATTCTGATGGGTTGTCTTACTAGTTGATTTTTTGCTCTGGTAATAACAAGATTGTCTCTGACACCTCTGTTTTCCTAAGTTCTACCCCTGTCTGCAGGACTGCACTCTTCTCTTCTTCCTCATGAACAATGCAAAAATGAAACCTTTGAGTTTGCTAGATTTATTATTAAGCAAATATGTTGAGAGACTTGTGTACTTAAAATACCAAATATAAGAGGCTATTGGCGAGAGAGTTTGGGGAGTTCTGCTTTTCTGATACTGGCAACACCACTGCTTTCTCCTTCCTCCCTGGAAGTCGGATGTGATTATGGAGGTGGAGCAGCCACCTGGCGATCATGAGGTAACCATACTGATGAAAGCCAGAGGTTTGGGGGCGTTGCTGAGAGCAGCATAGGGAGCCTGGCTCCCAGCGCCTTGGGGAGCTGCTACCACAGCACAGCCCACTGCCATGTTCCTCTGCATGTGGCTGTCACACAAGTTGGGGAACTGATGGAATGTCTTTCTGGGAAATCTATTCAGGAGTGAACTCCTTCAGGGAAGGCCCTACATCGAATAGACTTTTGTGTCCTCCACAGTGCTGAGAAGGGTCCTTGTCGGATAAATATTCACTGGGGGTGGGCGGGTGGGACGAACAAGCACAATTTTTTCCTGGTTTGTGAAAAGGATTCACTTGGAATTGGGTCGTCTGAGTTGGAGCCTCAGCTGTTCTCTGTGCCCGGCACGGCTTTCAGGCTCACCCAGGGGACACTCCCAGCCATGCTGTCCCTTGCTGGTGCCACTGGGGAGGAAATCATGAGTACTTCCCTAGCTTCCCTTGCAGTGAGGGTGGCCATGTGACACAGTTCTGATCCATGCATCGCAAATCAAAGTCTGCTGGGGCTCTGAAAAGATTTTTAAAACTCATCCTTATGGAGGTGCAGTTTATGTCTAATAAAAGGCATCCGTTTTACGGGTGCAGTTCCACACATGTTGACAAATGAATGCACATATTTAATCACCATCTCAGCCAAGATACAGAACACTTCTACCAACCTCTATTTCTGTTGCTAGCATATAGAAATCCAGTTGGTATCTTGACCCTTCTGAACTTACTCACCAATTCTAGTAGCTTTTTTGCAGATTCTTTGGGATTTTCTATGTAGAAAATCATGTTATCTGTGAATAAGGACAGTTTTGTTTCTTCTTTTACAGTCTGTAT
>VSMD01089443.1:7454-29782 GCA_008750895.1 Mirza zaza
CGGGAGGGCCGGCGGGAGGACGGGCGGGAGGACCGGCAGGAGGACCGGCGGGAGGACGGACGGGAGGACGGGCGGGAGGACGGGCGGGAGGGCCGGCGGGAGGACGGGCGGGAGGACGGGCGGGAGGGCCGGCGGGAGGACGGGCGGGAGGACGGGCGGGAGGGCCTGCGGGAGGACCGGCGGGAGGACGGACGGGAGGGCCGGCGGGAGGACGGGCGGCGGCGGCTTCCACACAGGCGGCCTCGGCCCTCATCCCCAACGGGGCCCGGCACGACACGGCCTGACACGGGCAGGCGGCGGCCCCCTCCTGTTTTCTAATCTCTAACTTTTTTGGCCCCACACCTCTGACTTCTTTTTCTGCTTTCAGGGTTCATATTGTCACATCGTCCCCACCCAGATAATCCAGAAAATATCTCTATTTAAGATTACTTTATTAAAAAAAACTGTAACATTCCTTGTATCAGCAAAGTCCCTTTTTTTCCATAAAGCATAACACAGTGGAAGATTAACAACAGGGCTGGACATCTATGGAGGACATTATGACATCGGTGAATTTTTTCAATAAAAAAACAACGTTATGGAAAAGTTGTCAATATAGCTACAAAAAATACCTTTCACATTTAGGAATGGTTTCTGATGAGGGAAAAGAAAAAGAAAAAGAACACAGTGTATAAATTTTACCTGCTATGTTGAATTTTTTTTCCATTGAACATGTACTACGAAGACATATGGAGATACCACTGTTTACCTCATGTGAACACCTTATCGACATGCACGCACGTGTGCTGAGGGTGAGAGTGGACTTTCTAAATGTAGGTGGGGCTGTGTGAGTTTATGTGACTGTGTATTACTGGGTATGATGCGAGTGTGGACGAGAGTGACTTTGTTATGGAAGGTGTCTTGAGTGCCCATGTGGTTGTGTATGTGAGTGTATGAGACTATGTTTGAGTGTGTGGCAGGCACCTATCCATGAGCTATACGTATGTGTGTGCTAGGGGTTGTCCACCGTTATGGCTCTATCTCTGTTTAGCAAGTTGGAGGACAATGATCAAATTGGCCCAGGATCACATACTGGATTTGTTTAAGGAAACACCGAAGGACTAATTTGATCTCATATTGTATTAATTAATTATAAGAGCAAATGAGACTAACTATTGAAAATTCAAGAAAACATAGTCTAGAGTTTCAAGATAACCTCTGAATTCTTTGAATTAAGGAAGTAATATTGGCTTATCTGATAGTTTTAAAAAAATTTTAAAAGCTGAGTGTTGAACCTTTTGATCCAAGCACTTTTACTTGTAAAAGATACTTATAAATTATTATATTCCTGTGAATATTGCTCTATTAAGACATCATGCCCCCACTGGTGATGGGGGAAATGTCATATATACATTTCTCTAGGAAAATTCCATATCACCTACACTTCCAAATTAATTGGGATCTAGTTGTACAAAAAACCAATAATTTCTAGATAAAAATCATTATCATTTTTTTCTCTTGTTTATTTTACTCGTTGAGAATCTTCTCAGGTGATTTGTTTCAATGCTCTTCTCAAAACTTAAATACTAGAGCAGCTCAGTGGTCTGAAGATTAGGAAAAATCTCACTTTTGAGTAGAAGAACTTCTCAGGGAGCAGAAAATTCAGCGAGACATACATGCTTGGGCCAGTCCCTCACATTTCAGACCTCACTATTAGCTATTCCTTCAATGTGAGACCCTCTCTGTCCCCTGGGAGCAAGGAAATGAAGAGCCCCAACACTCCAACAGTCTGTTTGGAGATGACAACTGCAAACTTATAATTGGTTTTGTGTAATTAACAACTGATAAAAACAAAAGTTTTCCACAAATATCCTCACTTCCCCAAGCCTGTCCTCTCATTGCAGATACAGGTGAAAAGATAATTACACTTCTGAGGGAAGGTGAGGTCACCCCTCATGAGTCACAAACCCATATTTCAGGGTCTGGCATCCTCCCTTCCTCCCACACAAGTCCTGCTTGTTGTGACCGTCACACTGAGCCTGCAGTTCTGGCAGTCGGAGGAGCCAGGTGAGCATTTTCTATTTCAGTCTGAGGCACGGAGTCTGCCACAAGGGCTGTAAGTGATGGTTGAGAAAAAGGGAATCTTCGAGGTAGGAACTTCATCTGTGGCCACAGCTGCCCAAAGAAGGAGGAATAATTGTGAGGTCTGAGCTATGCTAGTAGAGAGATGAGGCTCTAGACCCTACATCAATCCCTGATGTCACAGAATATAATGTAGTGTGATCCAAAAGGACGCTGTTTGTGTTAGACACAAGTGGCAGTGAAACCCGATTTGTAATGTGCTTAAGGACTGTAGTTTCAAAATTAATGTGCTGTTCACTCCATCCTAGCAGAATCATAGTCTGAATTTTCAGGATTACTAACAGGGCACTATCAGAACATCATGCTCATAAAGAGAAGCAATAAGTTCACAGGAGTCGCCTAACTTGTGCAGACATGGTGTATCCAAATGGCCATTGCAAGAACACAAATGTTTTCTCTAATTCTTTTTTTTTTAATTTTTATTTTAAAACAAAATTTTAATTAATTTTTATTCTCTTTATTTTAGTCTTTTTTACAGCAAAGGATAAGTCTTCAGACAAATGTTTTCTCTAATTCTTAATGCATGAATGCTTAACAGAAGCAGTGACTGTTTTCTCCTGAAAACATCCCTGGTCTCTTGGTATTGAGAGATTGTTCTCCATTTTCAATTTAGAGAAGGAGTATTTGAGGAAGTGATAACATTACACATTGGGTTTGAGACAGCAGCCCTCAGGCACAAAAGTTTCTTCTGCTGTATTCTCTAGTTTACCCGTATTCTCATATCGGTCCTGGAGTGTACAATTTTGATTTGTAAAATACACAAAATTTTAACATTTTAGATATTCTATGTTGTACATGAGACTTATATTTACTATATTTCCACGTATCATGCCTTATTATTACTACTTTTGATTGCATCTGGTATTAACATATAGATTAGTGTATGATTTGAAATTAGTAACATTAGCTTTATACCTTACACTATTTTATCACGTATTGGTGTTTCCTGTCCTGTAATTTAGAGTACAATATGGTGTTCAGGGATTCCTGTGATAGGTTCTATTTCATTTTTGGCATAAAAGCCAAATCTCATGTCTCTTACCATCTAAAGGTAGAGGCAATTGTGTATTCTTTAAATACAGTTTGTCATGGAGCAATTCCCTATAGAATTATGTGATAATTCTGCATCTACATTTTGCTAAAATATCTCAATCTTAATCATAATTGGTATTGACTTGGACAACAAATCTTTACAGAGAGATGAATCCTTGTTATAAACAAATTTATAAAACAAAGTACCACCAATCTAAAACAATATGTCAAGGATGAAAACAACAAAATACATGTCTGCATTATGTCAAGAACACAGTTCAATAGCTCTCTATAGAGCAGAGTATTTGTTTAAATCCTCTTCTTTTTTTTTTTTTTACTAACCCTACCATGTTTAAGCTCTACTTTGGTATAAAATAGTTGGGAATTTAGACAAATCATTAACATTACCTAAATGTTAATTATCTTTCCAAAGGAAATAAAAGTGCTGTGCTGCATTTGCAACAGCGATTCATATTTCCTGAGGGCTCTTTTGAGGTGATATACTCCACTTTTTAAAACCCATAAATAAAAGAAATATTTTAGCGATACATTTCTAAGTGGGCAACTATATAAGTGAAGAATATGGAATTTTGGTTATATGAATACCTGCAGCTCATGCCTCAAATTTCCATGCAGGAATCTCTGTCTCTGAAGATAATTATCAGACACTGGGAACTCAGAGGATGGCCACCAGGGATTTGGCAATGGGAATGATCTTTCTATCACAAACTATAGCTGGAGTCCTGGGAAATTTCTCTCTTCTTTACCATTATCTCTTCCTCCACTTTATGAAATGCAGATTGAGAGCCACAGATTCGATTGTGAAGCATCTGAGTATAGCCAACTGCTTAGTCATTCTGTTTAAAGTTCCCCAAACGATGGCAGCTTTCGGGATGAAAGATTTCCTCAGCGATATTGGATGCAAACTTGTTTTCTATCTTCACAGAGTGGTCAGGGATGTGTCCATTGGCACCACCTGCCTCTTGAGTGTCTTCCAGGTGATCATGGTGAGTTCCAGGAACTCCAGGTGGGCAGAACTTAAAGGAAAAGTTCACAAGTACATGGGTACCTCCAGTATGCTCTGCTGGATTCTATGCATGGCGCTAAATAGTATGGTTCCTGTGTATGTGACTGGCAAATGGAGTAACAAAAATATCACAAAGAAAATGGATTATGGCTACTGTTATGTTTTAATTCCTGGCAAAGTCACAGAGTCATTTTATGTAGCACTGGTACTCTTCCGTGATGTTTTATGCTTGGGCCTCATGCTCTGGTCCAGCGGCTCCATGGTTTTCATCCTGTACAGGCACAAGCAGAGAGTTCAACACATTCACAGGAACAATCTCTCCCCCAGATCATCCCCTGAGTCCAAGGCTACCCAAAGCATCCTTTTCCTGGTGAGCACCTTTGTATCTTTGTGCATTCTCTCCGCCATCTTTCACATTTGTTTAACTGTTTTCAGTAACTTTAGTTTGCAGCTGAGGAACATCTCTGCACTCATCACTGGATGTGTCCCAACTGTCACCCCCTACATTCTCATGAGCCATGACTCCAGAGTATTCAGGCGTAGATAAGTCCTTTGCTTGCATAAAGACTAGAATAATCCCCTAAATGTATCACAAATGTGTAAACCGTAGGCATATTTACAATGGTTAGCTGTTTAGTTATTAATACACCTTAGAGCTAACACAGTTCTAAATCAGTCATGGTATAGGATTATGGTAAGCAGACTGAATTTCTGCTTGAATAATGCAATGAATTGAGTAGTAATTGTAAATGAAATATTATGTAATTATCTTTTTAATACTTGTGTTATTGGAATTTTACTAAAGTTGCTGAGTCTGGAGTTTATGGAGATTATGGAGAAGTTCTGGAGATTATGGAGAAGTTATTGAGGGTGTAACCTTGATCTGACATAATGAATTTTGCCAGATGCTAACTAGTTATAAGAATGTAGAATAAAGTTCCATTAAAACATCAGAAGCACAATTTCAGATGATCATTCAAAATATAGAAGAAAAACAAGTTCCCAAAGAATAATGAATAGCACAAAGTTCAGCTGCGTGGTAATTTCATTTCAGAGAGTAGAAGCCTGAGTACCCAGTATGAATTTTTACACTATGTCTTTATGGAGATGGCAGTCACTTGAAATAAGATGTCATGATGGAAGATCAGTATATTTCAAACATTTTCATGTAGAAATGGCCATTTTGAACTGGAGCAGAATCCAAGGACAGCGTAAAAGTATGTTTTTGCTGTTTTACAAAGAAAGACATCAAGTAAGTATTACCTTTTTTAAAAAAGATTGTTTTCTAAGATAAAATCACAAGAATTTAAATCATTTAAGAGAGTAGAATTACTGTTTCTATCATGTGAACATTCCAATTTGGTATGTTGGCAGAAACTGATTCCAGTGTATACTCTCGTGTCTCTCAGGTGAGGAAATAATTTTATGTGGAGTCTTCTGTTCATCTTGAAGCTGTGTAGGAATGGGCATTTGGAGCCATTCTCTTTCTCTCTGTGTCTCTCTCTCTCTCTCCCCATCTCTCTCTCATGTGTGTATTTGCTTGTATATATACATATATATTTCAATCTATGAGTTTACATATATCTATGAGTTTATATCATCACAGTTTAGATATCACAGTTTGTAAAATCTGTCATATTATTTTTGTTCCCATCAATAATATTCAGAAATTATAAATTAAGAAATCAAGATAATAGCAATTAGAATAACACACTGCTTTAAATTTGATTTTAAACTGATATGTATATGCCCATGTGTAATATACTGTAAGAGACATATAAAGGATGTAAGATTAATGATGGCCATAAGGCCCTGAGACGCTTCTCTCAAGGCTGAGACTTTGTGTCACTTAGCAGTATGATGCAACCCAGCCCATGGGATTTCCAGGCCTGGCCCAGGGATTTCCAGGAGACAAGGCCACCACAGCATAGACATAACTCTCTCATAAGCCTTAAAACAATGCTGGCCGGGCGCAGTGGCTCACGTGTGTAATCCTAGCACTTTGGGAGGCCGAGGCAGGAGGATTGCTTGAGCTCAGGAGTTTGAGACCAGCCTGAGCAAGAGCGAGACCCCGTCTCTACTAAAAATAGAAAGAAATTAGCCAAACAACTAAAAATAGAAAATATTAGCTTGGCATGGTGGCGCATGCCTGTAGTCCCAGCTACTTGGGGGCTTGGAGGCTGAGGCAGGAGGATCACTTGAGCCCAGGAGTTTGAGGTTGCTGTGAGCTAGGCTGATGCCACCGCACTCTAGCCCAGGCAAGAGAGTGAGACTCTGTCTCAAAAAAATAAAAACAAAACAATGCTTACCTTTATAACCCTTATAAGAATAGCTTAAACTCATTATGTGAAAGAAACAGCTAGTAACTGACCCAGATTGAACATGGGTATAAGAAAGTGGGGGATGGGGGGAATCTCCCAAATGCTGAGAATGGGCTTTGGACAGAGACTATCCCAGTCAGAGAATTGTCTCCATCATGGAATGTACCTGGCCCTTCCACCAGCCTGTTCCTGGTATCTGTCTTGTAAGAGCACTGCCAGAATAAACTGCTTGAGTATCAAAAGATACATGAGCTTCATCTTTGATGTGAATTGTACCAAAGGGAAGAAGTTGCCTTCGGGAAGCTGGTTAACTGAGACCACCTGAAACCCCCAAACATGATGCCATAATAGTTATTTAATTGGGTAAATTTACATGGCATATATTTTTGTCATTTTCTATTTGAATTCTAATATTTTATGTAGATATCTTTTAAGGAGCAAACAGAATATACTAAAAAAGATTTGACTTTATTCACAATAGTCTTTAAGGTAAATGTTAAAGTGGATACATTCAGGATTGGATTCATATTCTTGTGCACTTTTCATTGCACCTGTCCTATTTTGTTTTTCTTTCTATCTTCATATGCATCATGTAAAAAAAAACCTCTATTTCTTACCCCTTTCTTAGAGGTTGCATAATCAACTGATTAATAATACATGGAATATATTCTTCTTTATCAAATTTTAATTCCTTATGTTTAAGCTATATCTCTTTAAAATATTCTATTGAATATGGTAAAATATTCTTGGAGTAGGGGTAATTAGCCTAACTGTACTTAATACATTAATGTATAGTTGGGGGATTGGATTTATCTATTCATCACAGGCTCCTCATTATACTTGTATGTTCTTAGGTTTTTGATATTAACTTCTTCTGTATTAATTTTTTAGACAATTCTGTTTTACCCTTCTTACTTTGGAGGGTAACAGATACTGTATGTATATTCAGTGTCTGTTATTTTCTAACCTGAAAAATACAGTATACTTAAAAAAACTAACGGCAGTGTGGTTATTTAATACATTTACCTCTACCTGGGCAATAGGATGGCACTCCAACAGTAATCCATTAACATTCTACCGACTTTGTTTTGATCTGTAGTAAATATTGTCAAAGTCCAATGCCCAGGTCATGAATGCACATCTCAAGGAAATGTCACAACAATATAGCCTGCAAGTCACTACATTCACTGAAGAATCACCATTCTAACTTCTAGAAAGACAAACGAGTCTCAGTATCTTTTTCGTATTATGTAATTGAAGTAATATATATATATATTTGCCAGAACTTAATTTGTTTGGACTTTACTCATTTCAAATGTTATTTGAAAAGTTATTGCTACTGTTGTATCTTGTTTTGGTTATTCATTACCATTGCGATGAGATTCCATTGTGTGAATATCAAACAATTTAATCAAGTCACAGTTGTTGTTTATGTGAGTGGTTTTTAGGTTGGGGCTATTAGGAGTAGCACTGGTAGGTAAATATAGAGCTCTTCTTTTGGAGAACATTCATAAATATCTGTTGGGTATTTTTGTGGGAGGGAAAATGTTAATCCATAGATCTACTTCCATTCAGCTTTATTGGAAATTGTGAAATATTTTTAAAGTGTTTTCTTTCCTTTCTTCCTTTCTTTTTCTTTTTCTTTTCTTGTTCTTCTTTTCATTTTTTTCACCAATTTCCAAACTGACCAGCAGGAAATGAGATTGCTGGTATATGTACATTCTGTCAACACTTAATAATTTCTGTCATTTTCATTTTAGTTCTTGGTGGTTATGGTTTTAGGAAGCACTTAGTTGAATTTTCTTGATTACTAAGGAATTTGATGATCTTTTCACATATTTAATAGATTTGCGGGAACATTTTTTTGAAGTATGTTTTGGTTCCTTTTTCGGTGTTTTTCTATTCAGTTGTCTTTCTTGTCCTTATTAATTTTCTGTAATACTTTATGTATGCTTGATCCAACTCCTTTCTTCATTATATCTTTCTCTCTGACTCTCATTGCCTTTCTTTTCATGAAGATCAGCTTTTACAATTAATATAATCTAAATTGTCATTTCCCCATTTGTATATATATTTTTCCTGTGTCAGAATAGTTTTCCTATTCTAAAACCACAGAGAAGTTACCCTCTGATTTCTTCTATAAAGTTCATTATTCACCTTTAAAATTTAAGTCAACTATCCAGTCAGAATCAATTTGTTGTGTTGTGATTAACAAATGATATGATTTTCTCATAAGGCTGAGTAATGTCAGTTTGTATAGACAATGTCTTATTGCAAATTCTTTTCCGTTCTCTCAGCTATCCTCCCCTTCCCAGGAAACATCACATCCTCCCTGAAGCTTGTTTTCCCATGAAGACATGTGATCATTCTCTGCATCTCTCCCTGCCAACCGAAGACTGTGCCGATGCCCCAGCACCGCGTGGCACCTGGAACCTTTAATGGGCCTTTGCTCGGATGATCAGTTACTCTCGAGTTTTTAAGGCAGAAGTCGACCTCTTGAGGGGTCGTGTTCCCCCTGCGTCCATCACGTTTTCCTAATCATTTATCAGCTGCTTTTCCAAATTACCTTTTTAATGATTTTCGTGTAACACACTATCTTGAAAGACATTAGTAGTGTTATTATCAGGGCTAAAACATAGATTACATACAGACCGACAGAACAAAGATAACAAATGCCTCCCACTCTGAGGCCCTTCCTATTCTTCAGCAGTATTGACAGGGATGGGATGACTTTCTATAAAAGGAAAGGACAAACCCCCCCCCTTTTTTTTTGAGACAGTCTCACTCTGTTGCTCCAGCTAGAGTGCTGTGGTGTCAGCCTAGCTCACAGCAACCTCAAGCTCCTGGGCTCAAGCGATCCTCCTGCCTCAGCCTCCCAAGTAGCTGGGACTACAGGCATGCGCCACCATGCCCGGCTAATTTTTTCTATATATATTAGTTGGCCAATTAATTTCTTTCTATTTATAGTAGAGACAGTGTCTTGCTCTTGCTCAGGCTGGTTTCGAACTCCTGGCCTCAAGCAATCCGCCTGCCTCAGCCTCCCAGAGTGCTAGGATTACAGGCGTGAGCCACCTCGCCTGGCCCAAAAACCCTTTTTGAGATGTGTTAGGGGGTAAGAAAAAGCTTCCTGGGTCATGGAGCAAATTGTCCAACAAATAGGGGACAAGGAGGTATAAGGACTCTCCATCATCCAGAGTGTTAACGAGGCTCATGTATAGAGCATGACATGCTGCAGCTATAAAAAAAAGTGAGGTTCATGTGTGAGAAGTAGAATTTAAACAAGAAACCAATGGTCCTTTGCTTGTTAATCATTCTATTCCTGGCATAAAGGCGAAGGTTCAAGGGATCCTCAAATTGATAGAGAGCATTGGGTGATTTGAAAATATTATAAAATTCTTTGGTCAGCCTTAAGCAGCCAATAGCCTGCAGGACACTAAAGGACTGCAGCTTCCTAGTGCCGTTGCTCTTTCTTCGTGTCCCCTGATTTCTTTCTCTGCCTCTACCCTGATTCCACAGCACTAAAGAAGACACTCAATGTTCCTGGAATTTTTTGAAAGGGGAAACTTTAACTTTTACAGCCTTGATGGGTGCAAATACCTCTGTCACCATCCTCCCCCTGTGGTGCAGTGGGAGGCAGGTGGGGGAGGCTTGCTTGGTACAGGAGGGGCTGGAAGTGCCCAGGTATGGGGCTAAGCTTGGACCATGGGTGCATGCACGGGAACAACAACAAAATAAAAGGACACAGTATCAGTACTTTCTGGATGCTGGGGAGGACAACGATGAGGAGGAAGCATCAAAGAATTTAGGATGAAGAGAAGAAAGACGAAACGTCCGCAGTACCCTGGCCAGCTCCCCATGCTTACCCCATCTGAACCATTGCATTCTCCAATCCTTGCCCAGGAGATAGTGCCATCTTGCTGCGGCGTTTGCAGAGTGTTTGGGAGGGCTTCATGCCAGAATCTCTCTTAATTGTAAGTGTGATCATCTTTGACCCAGAGTTACAGGTTGCATTCTCCTACCCAGAAAAATGAATTCTTATAAAAGTTGGCATAACGGACAATAGTCATTGCAGCGTTCATGGAGAAAACACTGAAAGTAAGCTGAATATCATCAATAGAAGAATCAATACCTAAGAATTTTTAAATTTGTATTGAATCTATACATACACTAGGATTAAATTATCTCCAGAATCTATGGCTACAGTGATATTTTTTAGAGCCATGATTATACATAAAATATAATGTCTAAGCAAAATAAAATGCATAATTTTAACTAGATATCTATAAGTGCATTTCTATAAAAATTGAAAGTTTACTGGAAGGACCCCTGTAAGTGTTTACTTCTAGAAAGAAAGGTGGATATTGGGAGTAGAAATTTCAGGAAATAAGTTACTTCTTACTTAGATCCATCAAAATATTTTACTTTTTACCTCAAAAGTTATATAGATTTTTAAAACATTGTTCTTGGTAACAATTGACGGAACCAGAATTTGAACTATGTTAATCCTAGAACCAAGGTGAAAATTCTCCAATAATTTCTCTATTATATTGTGAGAATTTTCATTGTAATGAATGCAACAGAAGAATCCCTCAGTGTTACTGCCATTGACTGGGATTGATGAGGTATGGATTATTTCAGGGAACTCTTACATTTAGATACCTAGGCTGATCAGATTGCTATTCAATTCCTAAATAAACCAAATTCACTATCTGATTTGTAAGAGGATCTATACTTTACTGATCTCACTTTATAGAATTACTTACCCTGTATAATTCCTGTATGTTGTTTACAGTAATGCCCTGATTCACTAACATATCGGGAAGAGAAAGTTTCAGTGACAGAAAGTTTATTACTCTGCTTTTTCAGAATATTCATGCTGTTCTGGCCCATTAATAGCATCTCCTTTAAGAATGCAGTTTCTGGCCGGGTGTGGTGGCTCACGCCTGTAATCCTAGCACTCTGGGAGCCCGAGGCGGGCAGATTGCTCGAGGTCAGGAGTTCAAAACCAGCCTGAGCAAGAGCGAGACCCTGTCTCTACTATAAATAGAAAGAAATTAATTGGCCAACTAATATATATAGAAAAAATTAGCCGAGCATGGTGGCACTTGCCTGTAGTCCCAGCTACTCGGGAGGCTGAGGCAGGAGGATCGCTTGAGCCCAGGAGTTTGAGGTTGCTGTGAGCGAGGCTGACGCCACGGCACTCTAGTCTAGGCAACACGGTGAGACTCTGTCTCCATAAAAAAAAAAAAAAAAGTGCAGTTTCTTCAATCCTGATGAACAGAGAACTTGGAGAGCATTCAGTGGACCCTAAAGACAACATGCTGTCCCTCCTCCTGGACACACCTAGGATGTGATCCCAATTCCAGAAATCTCAGAACTAAATCTATCTCAGGGTGATCTTCCCAAATGGGAAATTTTCAAAAAATCCACAAGATTAATTTTCAGAGAGAATTATTCATGGAATATATGAAATCTTGATAGTGGGGAGAAGACAGAATGGGGATGATGTTCTGGGGTACAGGGAAGATATATTCTAGAGAGCTAAGCTTCACTTGATAAAAAGAGGAGAAATTAAAGTCCTTAAAAATAACAGGTTAAACAGGAATATCAAAGGCAAGTGGCATAGCATATCGAGTTATAAAGCATCTCATTTTGAGACCTGGGAATTGACATCCCCCTAAGAACCAGCCATCCCCTCCTTCTCCTCCATTTCCTTTGAGATTCGAATTCAGATGAGATGATTTTGAGAAACTTTAGAGTTTTGAGAATACGTCTGTTAAACAAAGTCTGTGGGAGGCCCCTGTTTTGGAATAGCCTCCTGCACTTGGCCCCAGCAAACCAGACGAAACCAGTATGGAGTCACCTGTGCTAAGTGCACATGATGAAAATGAACTTGGAACCTCGACAGTATTAAAAATAATCAAAACCAAAAATAACTACAAACACACACAAAACCCAAGAGATCCCAGTCATCCTGAATCCGAGCAATAAAGAAGTGCCCTCTGTTACATCCCCATAAGGAAAGTGAATTTGTCATGGCATCTGCTTGTTATAACCTGGTTCTGCTTCTTTCAGCCCTTTCTGGCTGTAAAGCCAAGCTCCTCTGCTTAGCAGAACGCCCTTTCTATTTCACAGAATGAGGTGACACCTGATTCTAGAATCACAAGTAAAAGCTAAGAAGATCTTTAAATTCATGGCAGTTGTGTCATTTGGTACAGACTTTTATAGCAACATCCCCTTTCCTGTGATCCCAGCACACCAAAGGCTGGAAGATTTTGAAATACAGAGAGCTGCCCTCTGTTGTTCTCAGCTCCCAGAATGATTCACAAACAATGAGCTTTTACATGGAGGCCAAAATGTGTGTTTCCCCCTGTCCATATTTAGGTGCCCTCCCAGAGATGCTCAGAAATCCTGCTTTAACAATGGGGGTGTGGGTAGGAGAGAGACACCCCTAAAAAGCCAATGCAGAGCGGGCATGATTATCCCCATAGACCACAGCCTGGACTCACAGGTCAGAAATGTGTCCCGGTTATTTATTAGAATTGGCGCCTCTTGTTAGAATTGCCTGGGGCATTTTATTAAAACAACATCTTGGTCCCAGTTGACATAATCTCTTGAATGGGATAAAGGTGATGATATTTCTTAGAAACTACTCATGTGATACAAAGAAGCAGCCAGCCTTAGAACCACTTAGGTAAGTCTTGCCCCTAAAATCACCTGAGGATCCTATTGAACAGATCTGGGGTTTCCCCAATCATAAATTATGATTCAGCCCATCTAGGGTGAATTTCACCCAAACTGAATGTTTAACAAAGTCCCTAGTGTGGCAGATGTTGCTGCCTCTGGGTCTACTTTCATTAGCATTAAGCTAGAGCCTGGAAGCACAGCCCTCATACCCAACCTTTATATTTCGCTACAAAAATGGCTGCTTTCCACTAAGGACCATCCACCACCTCTTGGAAAGATCACATTCTTTGCTGGACTTTTGCAAGATGAGGGAAAACTCCAGAAGACAGCTATTTTTGAGCAAAGCTTTATTTTGGAAACAACATGCACTTGTTCAATAAACTGATTCTTATTGGGCATCTACTATATGCTCCCATATATTTTAGGACAACTGTATGTGAGCCTCTGTGCTTGGAATTCACATAAATCATATGAGTTAATTCTGGTAATACCTCAGGGTTGCATATTATAGATAGCATCCACGTCTAGATCAAACATTAGGAAAATCCAATATTTTAAAGGAGGCACCTATCATACCTTCACAAAATTATCTTCATACTGAGACATTTTCTTTATTTTCCTGGGAACAAATATGCTCCCTCGCCCAGAGGGAGACATTATCTTTATCTTCCAAATGTGTTAGTTATCTGAGCATCCTTCAAATGATACACCAAAAGAAAAGCTTTACGTGCCTCCTCCCAGAAGATATCCACAAATGTGAGAAATCCATGAAAAATTAACTTTCCACAATATCCATCTCTCATTTCTCTGTCTTGGCTTCTGGTGAACTTTCCCATGAATGTGCCATTCCACTGTTCACACTTATCAATCTCATTGGCAGGGGCTGGGGCCATATCCATTCCATTTATCTCGTGCAGTCTTCAATTTAAAATACTATCAGTGAACTTCAAGTGGCAGGGTAAGGCCAACCTGCAGTGTGTCCCTTAGCAATGTCCCCTCAGTTTCCTGGGCACAATCAGTTTACAAATGCTTTAAAATGTCATGGTCTACCATTAAAACCAGGTAACTTTCTCTTAATTGTGTATTTTGACACTTGTATTTGACTCAAGACCTTAGCTCCATGTGCAGCATGGTGTATTAGCAACTGCATAGACTGTGCCCTTACCAGAGTCTTCACTTCTAGGGACAGAGCCTTCAGTGTGGCCTCCCAACCAGCTGACAAATCTTAAGTTTCCAAGTTTAGTTCCAGTAATTGAATCTTGTCCTTGTTTTCTGATGAACTGCCCGAGGATAGTAAGTCCGATCTGTTCCGTTTGTCTAAAGCACAGGCAGGGGGCATTCACCTGGCCCTGGAATGGTTGATAGCGGGGGTGAAGAAGCATCCAGGGTGTTGCGCATGAGAGATTTATGGAGAAAAATTAGAAAATTTTCTTAGTGGACATAAGATATTTAAATAAATGAAGAGTGACATATATCCATAGCTGGATAAACCATAAAAATACCAGTTATCTCCAAATTAATATGTAATTCAATCAATTCCTATCAAATCCTTAATATATTTTTCTTATAACATAAAAAGGCCATACCCCCATAATATGCTGAAATAAAAAAAAAGAAACAAACTAAGAGTAAAATAATCAGTACTTATGAAGAATGAAAAGACATAAAAGTAGGAGAGAATAAATCATCTGATAGGAAGACCAAAATAAATAGATACATGTAGAGTAAATCATTCATATTAGTGATGGAAAATTACAGTTTAAATCCATGGATTTACTCTGCTGAAACTCCTAAAACTGCCTTACATCCAGGTCCCCTCTCCTGTTTCCGGGTTTCTGAGGTTCTTTGACCTACCCTGGCTTCCTATATATAGATGATTTTCCAATATAATCATTTTTCTTGTGTTAACTTTAATTAAACTTAACCATGTTAACAATTTTTTTAAAAAAATACCATTGAAATTAACAAATAAGAGCATGGGGCAAACACAGTGAAGACCAACTTGTTTAGATACAACCTTGTGAGAAATCATGCTACCAGATTCCACCATCTATTTTAATGAAATAGTGACAGAGAGAATGTAATGAAGACATGATAATAAAACCAGTTGTTAATGAAACAATGTACAGCCCCTAAACGGTTACATTTATTCTATTCAATATGATAACTACTGAAATGTCAGAGATGGCTTTGAAATCAGTAAGAAAATGATAGATTACTCAACATTCATAGGTGGAAACAAATTAACTTATATTATTATACCATACTGGATTTGATGTACTACTTAAAAGTTTCAACTGTGGCCTGGTGTGGTGGCTCACACCCGTAATTCTAGCACTTTAGGAGGCCCAAGTGGGAAGACTGCTTGAGGCCAGGAGTTCAAGACCAGTCTGAGCAATAGCAAGACCCTGCCTCTACAAAGCATAGAAAAATTATGGCTGGGCGTGATGACACATGCCTGTAATCCTAGCACTCTGGGAGGCTGAGGTGGGAGGATTGCTCAAGGTCAGGAGTTCCAGACCTGCCTGAGCAAGAGGGAGACCCTATCTCTACTATAAATAGAAAGAAATTAATTGGCCAACTAAAAATATCTAGAAAAAATTAGCCGGGCATGGTGGCGCATGCCTGTAGTCCCAGCTACTTGGGAGGCTGAGGCCGAAGGATTGCTTGAGCCCAGGAGTCTGAGGTTGCTGTGAGCTAGGCTGACACCATGCACTCTAGCCAGAGCAACAGAGTGAGACTCTGTCTCAAAAAAAAAAAAAAAAAGAAAAGAAAAGAAAACAGAAAGAAAGAAAAATTAGCTGGGTGTGGTGGCACGTGACTGTAGTTCCAGCTACACTGAAGGCAGAGGCAGGAGGATCGCTTGAGTCCAGGTGTTTGAGGTTCCAGTGAGCTATGATGACCCCACTGTGTGTGTTACTCTACCCCAGGCAATAGAGTGAAACCCTGTCTCAAAAAAAAAAAAAAGAAAGAAAGAAAATTCTGCCTGATATATTAATATTTGATATCAGGCAAGCTTGAACTCTGAGCTCAGCCTGTGGGCCTGGGGCAGGTGGGATTGTACACTGGGGGTCCTAAGGCCCATGCTTAGGTGAGACCAGGTTGAGGCTACAGATTCTAGACCTGGGAGGGGCAGGGATGTGCTAGGAGATCTCTGTGTCCATGTGCGGTCTGGAGCGGGAACCACAAGTAGCGCATGCGCTGTTGTAAGAGCTGAGCTAAGGTCTGGTCCCTAGAGGGACAGGTCTATGCAAGTGTTTTGCAGGTGTCCAGGTGCAGGTGTGTGCGAGAAGTGCTGTTAAAGGCAAAGAATTGGCCGGGCATGGTGGCTCACGCCTGTAATCCTAGCACTCTGGGAGGCCGAGGCGGGAGGATCGCTCAAGGTCAGGAGTTGGAAACCAGCCTGAGCAAGAGCGAGACCCCATCTCTACTATAAATAGAAAATTAATTGACAAACTAAAAGTATACATATATATATATAATTTTTTTAAAAGGCAAAGAATTCATGCAGTTGGCTCATCCCTCTTATCCTACCACCGTAAGCCTCCCAAATCCCTCATGTCGGGCCATTCAGGGATTGAGGCGCTGGAAGAGTAAAGTGACCAAAAAATGAAAGGTGGGAGAATAGCGCCATATATGTGGTGGGCCGTTACATCTTACAGCCATTGACAAATGCAATTTAGCAATTATCCAACCAGAGAAATAATATGCAATCTTGATAGTGCAGCACTGGAGATCTGCCTATACTGCTATGAGACAACTGAATTTTTTCAATGAGAAGATATTATTTTTTTAAATGTTATCAATATATCTACAAAACTATTAATACTCTTTAGATCTTGGGTTGGTTTCTGGTAAGAGAAAACCAAAGTGAAAATAGTGCTCAAATGCTCAATTCTGCCTTGCTATATTTTACTTTCTTAATAAAGCATGTATTACATTTTGGAAATATCACAATAAATAAAGGGATATCATCACATCACACATATGACACAAAAGGCCTTCAAGGCATAGGAAGACCCAGGAAGGAGGTACTTGGCACCTCTGTCCATCTATGAGCACCAGGTACCAGTAAACAGCCAGACCCACTGTGTTCTTATTCTATTTCCCATGGCCTGAAAGAGAAGAGAAAATGTGGTGGCATGTCACACTTCCCAAATGCTACCTGTGGTCCTCTACTGCCTGTTAAATTTAGAGAGTTCTTAGGGGCACTTTATTTAATGATGATTTTTGCGTTATGAGCTGAAATTAGATTCTATCCATGACTCAGGTCTGAGTCCATTGCAAATCAGAGAAATAATGAATGGAGAATGAATTAGTGACTACAGTCTCCCCCAGTGTCTTCCATCATCCCAACATCCATCCAATTCCTCCCTGCCCCCTACGTCCCTGGCGATCTCGTTCTACCAACACTATACCCTGTAGCCATCCCCCAGGCCCCCACATCCAACAGAAACCCCTAGACTTCTACATCAGACCCCACCTCCACACCCTTTGTGGCCTCCTCACCTCCACAATCCCCGTAGCCATCCTTGTGGGGAGTCCACCGAGCTCTCCTGCCTCCCTCAGCCCCCACACCCTCCATCTTCCATGCCCCCCTTCTCCTAGGCTCTAAATGGGGTCCACATTCCAATATCTCAACCCATTTCCCACGACATCTATGCCCTTGGATTTTGGACACCCCAGCCATCGCCCTTCTGAGGTCCTCAGCTTCCCAGGTCTCCTGTCCATCCCCACAACTCTCCAGTCCCTGCCCTTCGCTCCTGAGCCCTTTGGCTGCTCAGACCCATGATCCTTCCAGCACCCATTGCCTAGCTCCACCTCTGCCTCCCAGTGCCCATGACCTGTGCCCAGTTCCCTCTGCCTCTCCTACCCTCCGTCTCTGCCTTGCTCACTGACTACTCCCAGTACCTGCGTGCTGCACCTGTCGTTTCACTTCCCCCTCCTTTTCTTTAACCCATCATAGACATTAAGTCTCCTGTGCCTTGGACCCACACCGGCTCTTTATCCATCTTCCCTCATTCTCTCCTTTCATCCCCAGACCCCTGGCACCCCAATACCCCAGTATGCAATGTCCCCCATACGTGGAACTGCCCTGCACACTTTGTCCCTTTGTCCCCTTACAACCTGCAGGGTATGTTACTATCGGGGACTTAACCACCTTGCGCCTTTTAAGGCTCTGTCGTCTCTCCCTCTCCACTCTCCTTCCCCCTACATTGACAGGCCCTCTGCCTCCCCAACTTATTCCCGTGCCCTCCTGTCCACGGGCCTCATTTTTACCCTGCTCTGTCACATGCCTGTGCAGTGTCAGACCCAAACACTTCTACTTCTCTAGTCAGTGCCTTAACCTAGAGTACAAATGTTTGCATCACTTTTTATATGTTGCATAGAGTGATATCATCCTCATGGGTAGTTGCAAAGTGGGAAGGAGTATAAAAGGGGTATAAAAGGCCACTGTTCTTCCACACAGAAATGTTGTATCAAGATTCGCATCCACAGGCCGGGCGAGGTGGCTCACACCTGTAATCCTAGCACTCTGGGAGGCCGAGGCAGGCAGATTGCTCGAGGTCAGGAGTTCGAAACCAGCCTGAGCGAGACCCCATCTCTACTAAAAAAATAGAAAAAAATTAATTGACCAACTAAAAATATATATAGAAAAAATTAGCCGGGCATGGTGGCGCATGCCTGTAGTCCCAGCTACTCGGGAGGCCGAGGCCGAAGGATTGCTTGAGCCCAGGAGTTTGAGGTTGCTGTGAGCTAGGCTGACGCCACGGCACTCACTCTAGCCTGGGCAATAAAGTGAGGCTCTGTCTCAAAAAAAAAAAAAAAAAGATTCACATGCTCATACTGACTCTGTGAGTGTGGCTTTGGAATGTGACTGGGACTGTGTGAGTCTGTGTGAGTACAAGACGTAGAGTGTGGGTTTGTATGTGATGGGTGTGCAAATGCACATGTGTGTTGTGATGGAATGTGTATGTGAGTGTGAATGTCTAAGTGTTTCAGTGTGTCTGACTGTGTCTTTGTTTTGGTGTGCAGGGGCATATTTGCATGTGTTCGTATCTATGTGTATGTAAATCCATATTGCCTATGTGTTTAACTCCGTGTGTGAGCATGTGTGCATGTGCATGTGTAGTAGGGGTTGTTCACCACAGGGCCCTAGTCCCTGACTTGGAAACTGAGAAGCATTGGATAGCAGACCTGAATAAAGTGTTTCTTGGAAAAGCCAATAGATTAATTTGAACACATATTTTATATTTCTTAATTTACTACCAGAGCCACCAGTGCTCATTACAGAAAATTCAGCAAAATGTAAGTGCAGAAGACTGTGGTCACTCTCCATTGATCCTGAATTGAGACAGTAGCCTTTGTTTGGATGGATAAAGAAATGATCTCCTAAACCATCTAATCCATATAATCTAGACTCCAAATTAATTGGCATTGAGCATTCGGCACCATGATTTTGCTTATACTTGTATCTCTTTGAAAATCCTTCTCAAGTACTTTGGTTCCATATTTCTGCACATAATTTGATGATGGTGCAGCTCAGCAATAGAAAGACTAGGAACAAACTCATTTGAGGTAGAACTTCCAACCAAGGCCAAACATCCAAAGAGACACAGACACCTTAGGGCCAATGCCTCACCTGTCAGGCCTCAGCATTCCCTGCTCCTTCCATGTGAGACCTTGTCAGTCTCCAGGGAAACAAAAAGAAAAAGCCTCTCCCAAACAGATTCCAGTGGTCTCTTAAGAGATGCCATCTGGAAACTTGTAATTGATTTTGTTAATTAGCAATTGGGAAAAAAGTTTTCCAGAAACACTCTCAGTTCCCCAAGTCGGCACTGTCATTGCCACAATGGGTGAAAAGATAATTGCAGTTCTGAGGGAGGTGAGGTCACAGACTCACACACCCATATCTCAGGTCTGGCTGCCTTAATCTTCACACTGAGCCCACCATACTGGCAGCAGGACAGAGTTGGGGGTATATTTTCTATTTCAGTGTCAGAGGCAGAGTCTGCAGGGGAGGACGCCTTTCAAGAGCCTGGGTAAGTGATCATATCACATGAAAGGATTGTTCTGGGTTTACTTGTTTATTTCTTTATTTATTTTTGAGACAGAGTCTCGCTTTGTTCCCCAGGCTAGAGTGAGTGCCGTGGCGGCAGCCTAGCTCACAGCAACCTCAAACTCCTGGGCTCAAGCAATCCTACTGCCTCAGCCACCCGAGTAGCTGGGACTACAGGCATGCGCCACCATGCCCGGCTAATTTTTTCTATATATATTAGTTGGCCAATTAATTTCTTTCTATTTATAGTAGAGACGGGGTCTCGCTCTTGCTCAGGCGGCTTCGAACTCCTGACCTTGAGCAATCCACCCGCCTCGGCCTCCCAGAGTGCTAGGATTACAGGCATGAGCCACCTTGCCCGGCTTGTTCTGAGTTTAAAACTGGTCTAGTGCCAAAACTGCAAAGGTAAGGGGAATAATTCTGAGGCACAAGCTGAGTTAGTAAAGAGAGATGGGGCCCTAGACCCTACAGAAATCCCTGATTGTTCCTGATGTAATTTAGTATAATCCGCAACGACCTTGGTTGTTGGTGCTTAATCCAAAAATAGTGAAACCTGTTTAAGTTTTTAAGGATGATGGTTCTTAAATCCATCTGCTGTAATAGTGAAACCTGATTACACTTTAAGGACTGTGGTTCTGAAATCAATCTGTTCACCCTATTTTATAGGAATCCTAGACTAAATTTTCAGGATCACTAGGGACGTGCCACTATGCTTGTGATAAAGACTATGCTAAATCTACAGGAATCATGTAACCTTTGCAGAAACAGCATATCTGACCTGGCAATTGCTGGACTAGAAATGATTTCTCTTACTCTGAGAGTCTGAAGGGTTTAATGGAGACAGTAACTGTGTCTCTACTGAAAATACCCATGGTCCGTTGATTACATGAGACTGTTTTCCCTCTTGAAGTTAGGGAAGCAGCACTTAAGGAAAAGGTAACTTTATAATAATGGGTTAAAGATAGCAGCTGTCACCTCAAATATACCTTGTGATATTTTCTCAGCTTTAAAAAGATTCTAATGCCCATACACAACTGTATAATTTCAATTGACAAATTATGCAATAGCCAAATATTAGAGATTCCAATTTGCAAATTAATGTATTTTAATTTAGATAAGACAGCTTTTGCCCCAAGACTAATAATTTATTTAACTCAGGTATTAACAGATCTAAGTATATGATCTAAAATATGTAATAATTTAATTTTTACCTTACATTGTTTTATCCCCTATTGATGTTTCATATCCTATCATTTAGGGCAAGACAGGAAAGTGTGACAGGAGTCTTCATATATTTGTTTCTGGTTCAAAAGCAAATGCTCACAATATTGTTTTCTTTCTTCTCCATTCTAAACTTGAGTCAGTCTTGCATTCATTAAATCCTACTTGTCATGAGACATGTTTCTGTAGTATTAAACTGCAAATAGTGCATCCATATTTTATTAAGATCTCTAAAGCTTTATTTATTGGGATATTGACCTATAGATAGATCTTTAGACAATGTGAAATCATCACAACAAAAATTGTGCAATAACATACTACCAACCTATTTGATCCAGCAATAGCATTATTTTTTTTTATTTCGGCATATGATGGGGATACAGATTTTAAGGTTTCAATAAATGCCCATTCCCCACTCCCCCTACAAGTCTGAGTTTCCAGCATGACCATCCCCCAGATGGTGCACATCTCACTCATTATGTATGTATATACCCGCCCCCCTCCCCCCTGCCCAATACCCTATTACTGTAGTACCTATGTGTCCACTTAGGTGCTGCTCAGTTAATACCAGTTTGCTGGTGAATATATGTGGTGCTTGTTTTTCCGTTCTTGGGATACTTCACTTAGTAGTATGGGTTCCAACTCTAACCAGGAAAATATAAGATGTGCTATATCACCGTTGTTTCTTAGAGCTGAATAGTACTCCATGGTATACATATACCACATTTTATTAATCCATTCTTGGATTGATGGGCACTTGGGCTGTTTCCATAGCCTTGCGATTATGAATTGTGCTGCTATAAACATTCGAGTGCAGGTGTCTTTCTTGTAGAGTGTCATTGGATCTTTTGGGTAGATG
>VSMD01089444.1:0-46701 GCA_008750895.1 Mirza zaza
CTACCTAGAGTGAGCACACTCCCCACAGGCAGAGAGCTCAGTCTCATAAGACTCCCCTCCAACCCTGACACTTCAGATACCAATAGTCTGTCTCAGAGCACCCATATTTCTAACTAACCAGATATGAATTGGGGTTCCCCGTGATAGCACCCTCAGGTTCAATGGTTAGGTAGAACAGCTCACACATCTCAGGTAAACAGTTTACTTAAGGTTTCCAGTTTATTATAAAAGATACAACTCAGGAATAGCCAATGGAAGGAATACATAGGGGAGGGTATGGGAGAGGGGCATGGAGCTCCCGTGACTTCTCAGGGTCACCACCCTCCCTGTACCTCGATGTGGTGCCAACCTGGAAGCTCTCTAAACCCCATCATTCAGGGTTTTTTTATGGAGGTTTCATTACAGAGGCATGATTGATTAGATCATTGGCTATTGATGAGTGACTCAATCTCTGTCCTCTCTCCCCTCCCTGTGGGTTGTTGAGCTAGAGCTCCAAGTTCCAACCCCATTCCAATCACACCTTGGCTACCTGCCCCCAACCTGCAGCTACCTAGGGGCTTACCAAGAGTCATCTCATTGGAACAACAGATGCTCTTATCATGCCCATCACTCGGGAAATTCCCAGAGATTTGGAAGTTCGGTATCAGGAACCAGGAAGATCAAATATACATTTTCTATTGTGGGACACAGCCCTAATGAGTCAGGGACCTCTGCCATCTCTTTCTGCTGTGACACATGCTCCTTCTTGAACAATACAAATGCATGTGTACAGAGACTCCCATCACTGGGAAAGGAACTCCAAGCAGATTCTCTTTGTGACATGGTAAGTAGGCTCACTAGGGTGTAGCAAACAAAACACAATTGCCAGCAGACCCTCTAACTCAGGAATTGAATTTTCATGTGCTATGTATTTTTATTTTGAAGATTTGGGTGATGTGTGCTTGGTGATCCCCTTCCATGAGCCAAGGATCATTTCACGTGCTGGAAATTTAGCAATATGTTTTTTTCACAGATACTTACATAGTGCTATTCTTGTGCCAGGCACTGGTCTATGCACTGTACAGGTATGAAGTTGTTGAATCCGGTTATTATCCCTTGGAGGCAGGGGCCTTTATTAACCCCACGTTTTACAGAAGAGGAAAGTGAGAGCTTAGCAGTGGAGCAATTGGTCTGTGGTCACCCAGCAATTCAGAGGCAGAGATTGGACGCAAACCTGGGGTCTGTGCCCTTGGCTGCCTTTGGAACAAAACAAGGAAAGAAATCACAGAAATCCCTGCCCTTGTGTGTTTATATTCCAGTGGGGAGAGACAATGAAATAGCTATCTAAGTAATATGTCTGTATAGGCAGTTAAAAAATAAATGCTAAGGAGAAAAATAAAACAGAGAGGAAAGATCAAGACTGTTAGAGAAGCCGATTTCTCATTTTAAAATAGGTCATCAGGAAAGGTGACATCTGAGTAATGACGATCTAAGAGTGTTTCAGACAAAGGGTACAGCAGATACAAAGGCCATGCAGAGGGAACATTCTAGCATGTTCGAGAAACAGGTCGGATGTCAGTCTGGCCAGTGAAGAGGGGAGAGTTCTACAGAGATCAGAGGGAAATGAGAGCAAGTGAGACGGAAAACCCAAGGAGAGTTTGCAGCACTCGAGGGAGATGACCTGACTTCTAACTGGAAAGAATTACTCTGGCTTCTGGGTGGACCCAGGAGCTGGGACGGTGGGGAGAAAGATGCCATCATCTGGATGTCCTGTAAGATTTAAAGGTTCTTGCCGTGGTAGAACATAACGCAATGACATTATGATGATAAGCAGAACTCTTTGTCACAGCTCCCAAGGGGAGAAGGCTGACAGGCAGGGCCACCTGGGGTTGTACCCCAGGATAGAGCAACTGCAAGCTGAAGCCAGAGGGATGAGGCAAGTGGGTGAGAATCTCTGGGTGTCTGGGCTCTCTGTGCATTGGCTAATTTGAGTAATTTTGAGGGGTCTGGAACATAGAGGCTGTTCCTGGTTGTCAGACACCTGGCCCTGGGGCAATTAGGGTGAGTGTATAGTGGCCTCAAGTGTGAGCCTGCTAAGGGCATTAGTGGGGACATGAACTTAATCAGCTATTCAAAAAAGGGAACTGACCAGCCTGCAGCCAGGGCCTCAAAAATGGGTCAAAACAGCACATAAAACAAAAATAAAAACAAGCTATGCAGTGAGGATGGTGAGAATTTAATCAGACAGTGGCTATGTTTAAAGGAATACGCATTAGGGTTTGCTGAAGAGTTAGATATGGGAGGTGAGAGAAAGAGGAGTCCACAGGAACTCTAGGGTGTAGGGCCTGAGTCGGAAAGAATGCAGTTGCCCCTCAGATGGCCAAGACTGCAAATTGAACAAGTTCGTAAGGAAATGTTAGAAGTTCAGCTTAGAACATTTTGTGTTTGAAGTGTCTAATTTTTGAAAAATAAGACAAATAGTGAAGTTGTCGAATAGAAAATGAATTTATGAGTCTGAAGTCCAAGAGAGATGTCTGGACTAGAGACATAAATTTGGGAATGTTAAACATAAATACGGTATTTAAAGCCACAGCACCCAATGAGATCATCCAAGAAGTGAACGTAGATTTAAAAAAAAAAATGTGGCCTAATGACAGCATCTTGGGACAGTCAACATGAAGAAGTTGAGCTGAGGAGGATCGAAGAGGAGAAGAGAAGGAAAAGCAATGGATTATCTCAGGAGCCCAGTGAGCAAAGTGTTTCAAGAACATAGAAATGTTCAAAGTCCCTGGTAACCAAATATGCATATTAAAAATGAAAATGAGGGACTATTTTGACCATCAGATTAGGAAATTGTTTAAAAGCAGACACTTCATGTTTTCCAGAGTGCAATGCAGTTGTACCAATATACGCCATAATTAGGAAAATAACTAGGTCAGACATTTTGGAAAGCAACTTAACATTATCTAAAAAGAATCTTTATACAAAGTCTATATAATTAAATTCAGCATTTCCTCTTCCAGGAGTCTACCCTGAAGAAATAAGCAGAAATGTAGACAAAGTTTTGTATGCACAGATGTACTCTGCAGGGTTATTTATATTAGCAAACAACTGAGAGAAAATTCACTTTTGAACAAGGAAGATTATTCAATAAATGATGAGCCCAATATGAAGTGGATATCGTAGCCCAAAAAATGACGATTCACAAATGTATTTAAAAGCATGAGGAAGTCTGCATAATACTACATTAAGGAAAACAAGATAATGTATTTTCTCATAACAAAACTAATGGTTACCATTGATTGGATACCCACTATGCACAAGGAACTATACTAATCATTTATGGGTATTGTTTTTCATTCCATAAAATAGGCATTTGCGAGAAAGCAGAAGCTCAGAAGATTAATTGATCTAACCATATTTTATTTGATATTAGCACACCTGGGAACTGCAGGAAGCACAAAACACACGTCTGACGACCTCTCCTAAACACTCCTGTGCCCCTAAAGAAGCTTCTGAGTCCTACTGCCAAGACAGAGTGCAAACCATGTGTTTATGAATTGTTTTTGCAAAGGGGGATTCTAAGAGTGACAGCAAAACAAAGAAGTAAGCACTTGTTTCCTCATTTATTCATTTTCTTGTAATTTCATAATTCTAACTACCCACCTATAAAGATAAGGGGAGCTTTAGAAATCCCAGCACTGCCAGCTACCCTTGACCCCTGAGCAACATGGGGGTTAAGAATGCTGACCCCCCCCTCCAAGTTGAAAATTCATATACAACTTTTAACTCTCCAAACAATTACTAATAGCCTACTGTTGATTGGACATGAACAGTCAATGAACACATAGACTAGTATCTACATGTATTTTATGCATTCGTGACATGATTAATTTTTTCTCTATTTCCAGGCTACTTGATAGGTCTGCAAGTACACCTAATAGGCACTGTCTAGGGGACGGGCACACTTGTAGCTCTGGCTTGGGCAGTGCAAAGACAATTTATGTGACCAAAACATTTGTGCCCTTGTGATATTCTGAAAGAAAAGAAAATTTTAACAAAGAAAAAAAGGAAAGAATACGTTGAAAGAATAAATGTATTGTCGCCTCAAACCATCCCTGATATTGCATTTCTTGTTTCAAACAAAGCTTGAATAACCGTCAAACTGGGATGTTTATCACAAGACAAACACTGACAACTCTGTAGGAAAAAAAATGAAAGATTTTTCTGCCTTAATCTCCTATTATCAAACTAGGCATCACATTATTTATTCAAATAACAGCTTCTCTGGATAAAATTCTGAAGCTCATGTCAAAACAGAAGCAAATGAGCCAAACATCTGCTCTCTCTTCTGGCTTCCCAACTCTGTTTGCATGGAGGACTGACCCCCTATATCAACACCTCAGGCCTTAGGGTTAAAAAGATCTGCAAAGTTATTGACTGAGTTGACTATGGACCAAGAGAAATCTCTGGCTGTGGCATGGAATACACCATGGTGTTAGTCTGGGTTTCCTGAAAGACAAACTCTGGACAAGGATTTATGTGCAAGATGTTTATTTGGAAGATAATCCCAGGAAACATCACGAGAAGTAGGGATATAAGAGATACAGGGCAAGGAAGGGAAGAAAGCCAAGATTGGCTTTCTTCTGATAAAGAGTGGTCACTGCCCTGAGGTCAACCCCACTGGGGACTCGAGGAGAGACCATGCAGGGCTGTTCTTGGAGCTGTTCCACTCCAGGGCAAGGAAGCTGGGACAATTGCCACCAGCTCAAATACCTCATTTGTGAAGGGTCATTCTTTTCACTTCCACCCTGCCTCTGTGAGGAAAAAAGAAATTGCTTTTCCTCTGTGGTTATATCACAACAGTCAGGACAGATGACGTCAGAGACCAAATGTGTATGGATTTCTCCCCACCAAGTAAGCAACCAGCTCTTCACTGGACAACAGCTCCAACTCAACTCCAATACTCTCTGCCCGGAGAGAACATCAGGTCCCACAGAATGAGGGCTCAGTCCCACAAAACTGACTCCCCTTGTAGTTTTACCTGTGCTTCTGACCAACCAGCTATAAATTGGGGTTCCCACAACCCCCTCTTGTGTTTCATTAATTTGCTAGAGCAACTCACAACACTCGGAGAAACACTTACTTCTGTTTACTGGGTTATTACAAAGGATACAGATGAAGGAATGCATAGGGCGAGCTATGGGGGCAGGGGTGGAGAGCTTCCATGCACTTCCTAGGTATGCCACCCTCCAGGAACCCCCACGAGTTCAGATATCTGGAAACTCTCTGAATCCCATCCTTTTGGGTTTTTATAGAGGCTTCATTGCACAGGCATGATTGACCACATCATTGACCACTGGTGATCAACTTAATTTTCAGCACCCTTACCACCTAGCATTCCCAATAATATGCAACATATTATCGAAAAATATCTCACATTGGAAAACACAGGCACAAAGTACACACTAAGGTGTCTTCGAGAAGCGTGCCCAGTTCAGCTTTCCTCAAACTGATCCCTGTGGGACTCAAGATCTCCTTTATGCCTCTCCTTTATGCCTATGACATTCTTGTCCTGGAGAGTCACAGTCCAAAGTGGCCTGTTAAATGTCATTTCTGGCCTCTCCATTCTCCAGTGGTTTCCTAAAGCACCTGGAATGAAATCCAAAACCCTACTGTAACCCACATGCGTGGCGCCCTCTTCCCCAGCACGTGGGCCTCGTCACTGTCCCTCCCACAGGCCCACTGTGCTCAGCAGAGGGTCTGCACACAGCTGGCTGTCCCCTCTGCCAGAGGCCCCTCCTCCCCCGCCAGGCTTCCCTCCTCTGCCAGTCCCTCCCGCAGTCAGCTCACGAGTCGTTTCCTCACAGCAGCCTTCCCTGACTTGCCTGTATTTAGAATCACCTCCCTTCCCTCTCTAACCCCCCAAACCCCTATGTTTTTCTTAGCACTTAAGGCTACTTGACATGCTCTATGTTATTTCCTTGTTTACTAGTGGTCTCCCCAAGAGAATGGCAGAGCCATGAGGGGAGGCTCTATGCCCAGAGCCTACAAGAGTGCCCAGCAATAGCAAGTATTCAATAGATAGTTGTTGAATTCATTAAAGTGGACCCATGAATAAATGAATCAATAAAATGCTTTGATGTCACTGGGCGTGATGCTGTCCACTGTTGAGATGTCATAGCTGGCTCTGACAGGAAGGATATTTAGTGTGCCCTGGGGTAGAGCCATGGTCAAGGCTGCGTAAGTGAAGGCTAAGAGCAGAGAAGAAGGCCCTTCCATGGACCACGACTCAGCTGCCCATAGCCCGGGGCGTGCCCTCCCCATAGTCCAGCGGTCCCCAACCTTTTGGCCCCAGGGACCAGTTTCATGGAAGACAATTTTTCCATGGACTGGAGCGGGGAGGATGGTTTCAGGATGATTGGAGCACATTACACTTATTGTGCACTTTATTTCTAATTATTATTACACTGTAATATATAATGAAATAATTATACAACTCACCGTATTGCAGAATCAGTGGGAGCCCTGAGCTTGTTTTCCTGCAACTACATGGTCCCATCTGGGTTTGATGGGAGACAGTGACCGATCTGACAGGGGTGGAGCTCAGGCGGGGATGCGAGTGATGGGAAGCGGCTGTAAATGCAGATGAAGTTTCTCTCTCTCTGCCACTCACCTCCTGCTGTGTGGCCTCGTTCCTAACAAGCCACTGGCAGATAGTGGTAGGTTCCCGGCGTGGGGCTTGGGGACTGCAGCTCCCTTGACACACTTGGGTCTTGTTAGGTGTTGCCAGACTGTTCATGGTTCCCAGACTGGCCTGCTTGGGGATGGCCGGCTTCTTCCTGGGCGTAAGATGCAGCCATCGACTCTGGTCTCCCTGACTCTGGCAAGCTCTGAGTCTCCAACTCTCTCTCCAACCATCCAGCCAAGGGAATCTCTTTATAGGTCGGTGAGAGCTTTCCTTGTGTTTCTGGCCAATATTCTTTGGCTATCTGCAATCAGGAATTCCATCCTTTTTATCTCACCGCGAAAATCATCTAAATGCCTGTAAGTGCTTAGGCTTCTGGAAGGCAAAATTTGCAAAGGAAAGTATTTTACTTTATGCTAAAACTAAACTAACTTTAGGTTTTTTCTGTGCTACATGCATGATATGAGCTAGTGAGCTTAGAGAAAAACCTCTGCTAAATAGAGGGAAGCAATGAGGCAGTACAATGAGAAGGGAAAAAAAAAGATAAATTCATGAACTATATACACATTGCCAATTTGGTCAGATCTTCTTCTGTCTCCTAGGAAGCTATGGCCAGAAAAAATTATCTATTGTTCTGAGTTCCCAAAGAAAAGGAGGCATGAGGCTGCTTTTAACTGAGTAAGTGTGTGAGCATCAAATTTGGTGTCAAATATTGAAGCTTTGTGGTTCTATATAACAATTATTTTCTTGCAAAAAAACCATTTTCTTGTTGTTATATAGCTTTCTAGAAAACTGCCTCTTTTTATCCTTGACATTAGCATTGTAAATTATTTCTTAAAGGAAAACAGTTTTGAAGAAAGCAAACATTCTAAGATACTTTATCTTTTTGTTTTATTTCTTTACATTCTTTACATCTTCAGAGCTGCTTGTTGCTGTTGTTGGTCTGTTCATTTGTTTCTTACTATTCTCTTAAAAACTGGTATGGCAGCATCAGATGTTGTTGGTAGAAATTTCAGTTCAATCCAACCACATTTAAAATACACGTGACTTAAAAAAAATAAAAACAGAACAAAAATATTTCTGAATCTTTACTTTTAAAGAGATAGATAAATGATACATAGCAAAACATATACAGCTATAACATATACAGTTAATCCACATATTTAGGGAGATTTTAGAGATTTATTTGTTCATTATCTTTGGCAGCTATAGTTAAATGACACAGAAAACTCAAAATACAAATTAGTTATAAAACCAATTTATTTGCTGCTAGAAAGATGATGGTTTTGTTGTCATTTAGGCTTGGGGAATAACTAAGACAAGAAGCACTGATCATTTTTTCATTTTTCTGCCTCTGTGTTCAGCCTAGGTTATCTTAAATCTACCAAACATGGTAGTTCAGATGCCTTCATATTTTACAGCTGCCAAGACAGCTGTAAAAGAACATTGTGTTAAATGTAAACTGTAGTTGCCTTTTTCTTTAACTTTTTGAAGAATTTGGTGACTGTAGTGTGTTTATTTCTGTCTTTTGATTTTTTATTAATACTCTGTTATGCTTTGCATTCTCAAATAATAGGTACAAAGATCTCTTTACAAAGATAAAGGTGGCTTCTAGAACAATCAGCATTGCTTTGTCAAGTAGTTGGAGAGCCGACCAGAAAAGAGAGGTGACTTGGGAGGGCCTGAGCAAGCTGCATGCAAACATACACAGGGATTATCTCCAGAGACTCTTAAGATCTGTATTTGAATGCAAATACCCTCAGCTCAACGGTGGGCTTGACTCTTTGGGAAATGATTTGTGATCTAATTTGAGATTGTTATTTATGGTCTCAACACCTACTTCATTTCACTCTGGCTTATAACATAAATATCTGCGTCCTGTGGATAGCAAAATCCACCAGCTGGGATTAGCTACATAGCTATAGCATATCATAGGCTTTATTATTCAAATCCACAGTTAGTCATTCTCAGGTTTGAGCTTTGCTTATGCACTTGCTACAAGAAAAGAAAAACCCAGCACTAGACCTGCACATAGTAGCTGATTAATAAATGTAAATTTCCTTTCTCCACTGAGGTCAACGAATCAGTGAGTTATGGAGAAAACTAGTCTGTTGAAAGAACAACATTAGACAAATTAAATTTAACAGAGTTAAATTGAGGAAAGAATGATTTGAGAATCAGGTAGATCCCTGAATCAGAATAGGTTCAAAGAGACTGCGTGTCCACCATGTGGTTGGATAATATTTATGGACAGAAAAGGAAGTGACATAAAGGAAACGGAAGTGAGGTACAGAAACAGTTTAACTGGTTGCAGCTCAATGGTTGCCTTTTCAGAGTGCGGCTTGAATAATTGGCCACCTGTGATTGGCTGAAACTCGGTGATTGGCACGAGAGTAGGTTACAGTCTGTTTACACAGCCAGTTAGGTTGCAGTTCATTATGTGCAAATAAACCCTTATGCTGAACTTAAAATATGGAAGGGGGCAGCTTTAGGCTAAACATAAGTTAAATTAACGATTCCTTCCTTTTGGTTAACCTCTCAATTTTTAGAGAGGACCAAAACTTTAGGCATTGATGTCAGTCTGTCAACATTGTAAATGGATTTATTTGCTCTCAAATCCCAGTGGGAAATAGCAGAACAGTGAGTTTTATAAGGTGGGAACAAGGAAACAGAACAATTAAAACATACAGTCACTTTGGGTTATTTTTTTATAAGGGTTAGAGCAGAGGGGACTTCCTTATTATGCCAAAATCTTCTGTTTTTAAGAGAAAAAAAAATGGTCCCTTTTGGGAGCTATCTACTTCCTTAACATTTCTGCTTGATTTCATAGCATTTAGCATGAGTGACTCCATTTTAGTTGGTCTGGTCTGTTGGGGCCTAGGGCAGGAAATCAGTCCAGAACAATGACCTTCCATAATTTTAACAATTCCTCTTTTTTGTTAGGTTCTTACCTAGGCGAGAGGGCGACTAGAACTCAGGGCTCTGGCGTTTCTCTAAGTTACCATCATTTTGGGATTTCCAGTCTCAGCACATCATTCATAGGTTAGATGACCTCAGGATCACTCATCCCTCTGAGTGTCTGTCATTCTAGTCCAAGAGAGACCATTTGATATTCTACAAATGGTTGCATGTGAACATTTAAAACTTTCAAAAAACCACAGCAAAGCAGGGAGACCACTATTATGACTATCGAGAAGATAATACCAAGAATTTGGAGTATGCTCCTTAGCCAGGGTCCCCATGAACCAAATAAACTAAAACCAAACAGATTCAAGAATGAGCCAGGCAAAGAATCTACTTGTTTCAACTGAGCAGTCTGTTGGTTAGTCCTCTGCAACTGGGTCTCTATAATACCCGACATACTCATCCACGTGCAACAAGAAATGTCAGCAACTGCACAGATTCTTCCCTAGTTATCCAGCAGGTGATCTACAGTAATTCTATTATCTAAAACTCTTTAGCAAGAGAAGCTGAAGAAGTCTATTGTACAACCACAGCCTTTGCAGTAGAATCTGCTACAGAGCCTAATATGAAGGATACATTTCTAACCATTGCCTCATTTATATTTATTCCAAAACGTGGGGAAAGAGAGCTTACAAATCATGCCCATCTGGAATGGTTAAGACCCCCTGGCAATGTTCTCTATAACCTATGATGACGTTAAGAGTGTACCAAGGTTCTGTTTCTGACTGTGGAGCAATAAATGTACCAATAAAATTCCTAGCCCACATTGGACCTTCATCTTCCATCCATTAGGCATGAGGTTTCCCATGTATAAGATCAGCTGCAAAATCCTCCACAAACAAAAGTATACACCATGGGTGCACACGAGGTCCCAGCTCTATTGTTCATAGAGGCATAAGCAAGGAAAAAATTAAGAGATTAAGAGTCTCATGATGGCAGAGAAGTCTCTATCTATGATCTTGGGAAAGCTGTCCATGTCTAGGATGCCATCTGCTTCTGTGGGGAAATTTCACTGGGTACCTTTCCCTTAAGGTCTCCATTGAGTGGATGATTACAAGAGTCCGGAGTGGTCCTTCTAGATTGTGAGGTTATGGACCTAAGGTTTGAGGTCCTGAAGATTTGCTGCAGCGTGAGAGGCAAGAGCAGTCTCACTCTGCTGTCATTTTTGCAAGACTTGATTTCTGGGTTCTACATCACGAAGGGTTCGATTGTCCTCAGTCAATGGATCATGAAAAGCTTCCTTTACCTTGTGAAAATACGCATTGGCATAATGCATTAACACCTTACAGCATTGGATCGTATCAGAGTTTAGCAGCAGAAGATACATGAGGTTTTATTATTGGGGGCATAGGCCTGCCAGTGACTACTTCATAAGGGGTCAACTTATGTTTTCTGTTGGAAATGGATTTGATTGTATTCAGTTAGCTTTGCCTAATGTATCTGTAATACCTTATTTAACTGTTTTACAACTTATCCAGTGAAGCAAGTACCTCTATGACTCGAGGTTTCTCCAGGAATGCCCCATGAGGGAAACACATTTTCTAATAACCTTTTAGCTACTGTTACAGCATTGCCCTTCTTGCATGCATGGGGAAAATCCTATATAACCAGAAAATATGCATTGAAAAACGCAATTGAACGAAATTCCTCTATAAATATTCAAATGGACCATCAGGTAGCAGAAATGTACCTGAAGGTCTGATTGTCTTCCCAGGATTATGGGTTTGACCAACCAAACATTGGTTATAAGCCTTTTTAGCAATTTAGAACAGTTACCGTGTCAATATCTATCTCTCTCTCTATTTTTTTTATTTGGATCATTTGATCTCTTCCATAAGTGAGTCATAAAGTGCAAAGCTTTTAATAATGGAAGCTGTAAGGTCTCAGAAAGGCCAAGAAGCCATCCAGGCTCTCTGTGAGTCCATGCTTAACATTAGATTTATATCCTCTTAAATATTAATTTTGTTTCTCCAATTCAGGTATATAGCACTGTATATTAAATGGGTTAACTTAGGTCATTCGACTTGGACCATGGAGTTCATTCAAATGGCATGTCTAAACAATTTCAGTACTGGCTGCTTTAGCGTAAAATCTGGCAGAGTATTTCCTTACTATTCAATTAATTCTTGTCCAGCTAGGGTTAGCAGTTTTATAAACCAGTTCGTCTCTTCATTAGAGTTCTGGGAATTCTTAGGATCAAATGATAATGATCCTAAAGTTACCAGACACCTGTATTCAGGAATGCATGTCAGGGTTCTTTCCATCCTTTCCAAGAACCTCTTTGAAGATGCGACACTGTAGGATTTTACTTGCTTTGCAAAAATCTTTCAGAATATGCCTCAGAAATAAGCAATTAACGGCAACAAGACTTAAAATAGCCAATTGACAAGGAAATTGGTTCTATTTGTGACTTAATGTAATAACCATAACATGAACCAAGACACATCAGAATTTTAGGAATCTCATACAATTTTGAAACACATGTTACTAAGATATCCACAGAATATAGTTTGAAGGTTAAACTTTATTTCTTATTTGACAATGTTTTCCGTATAATTTAACATATCAAATAAGCCTGTTTATCATCGTGCTTTTGGATGCTTCATAGGCCCTTTGAAAAGCCCCCAAAGTAATTCGAAGTCAAAAAGACTTAATTTTACAATCTGAAATTTAATTTTGGGAAGCCTGTCAAATTTGTCAAAGGTTTAAAACACTTACTCAAACTAGGATCACAGATTACTGTAAAATAATATTCATTTATTTAGCCAAAATGATAAATAAAAAGTTTTTAAAAAGCAAAAACATTTACCCTTTGAAAGGAGACTTCAGTTTGTCAAACAGTCAAAAGATCTTATTTATTAACACAGCACAAGACAGTACCTGTCTCTCATTTTCTCTCCCTTGGGTTTTGTTTTCACAGTTTACTCAAAAGGTGAACAAAAATACTATGTCTGTTTCTTATTTTGAAAGATTTAGTGGTACAAGTGGTTTTTGATACATGGGTGAATGGTATAATGGTGGAACCAGGGGGTTTAGTGCAGTCATTGCTCACACAGTGTACACTGTACCCCATAGGAAGCTTTTGATCCCTCCCACCCTCCCCCTCTTCTTAGTCTACAATGTCCATTATTTCACTTTATGTGAGCATGTATATCCATTGTTTAGCTCCCATTTATGAGGGAGAACATAAGGTATTTGTTTGTCTCTTATTAATATTACACAAAATTCCTGTTCAAAAGACAAAACAAAATTTTACTTTTGTATTAGTTTATTATCAATACAAGATCAAATTGCCATAAACCTTCTACAAATTCTTACAAAAATTTTGCTATTTTTTCTTTCTGTAATTTTTTATATCCATTTAGTTTTATTTATAGCATTTCTCCTACATTTTGAAACAACTTTTAGATAACATCTAAACTAGGCAAAATTACTTTTTCTTTAACAAAACCACATCCTCGCATCATTTTTGTATAACCTTCTTCACCAAAAACACATCTTACTTTCTTTATGCACTATGCATATAGAATCATTTCTGGTATATCTAGTAGATTTAACTACACATATTAAGTATAATTTTAACTCTTAGAAAACCCTAATTTCCAGTGAAAAACCTAGGAAGAAAGTAATTTTATACTGGTTTTTATCAGTACTTGTATATAAAAATCATTTCATAATTTTAAATAAAGATATGTTTCTTCAATTTTTTATTAGCAGGTCTAAATATATTTAACTTTTGTATACTGTATAAGAATAAGATTACAAAGTATCTAAACTTAAACTTATGTTTAATAATTAATGTCTCAGTATTTTAACTTACTTAAAAATGCCTCAGACATTTTATGATTGTGTTACTTAATTTAAAATATTACGTTACATTTTAAATTACTGAAAAAAAAAATTGAAACTACAACAAAGGTACCTTCCTTAATGTCTTCCTCAGTTGTCCTGGGTCCCAAGAACCCATGTGGCACCCAGAATGGCTATGAAGGGCAAGGCCATGGTCTCTAACTGGATCCAAGCAAGTTAACTATTAATTCCCAGTTGCTGCATGACAGCAGTGGACAAAAAGAGTCCAGCAGCTACCTCGGTTGGTCAGTAGGTGCTCCTGAGGGTCACCCAGTGCTCTACTTTGAATCCCACTTCCAACACCACCTGTTGAAAGTAGATCTTAAGACAAATTAAATTTAACAGAGTTTAACTGAGCGAAGAACCATTCACCAGTTGTGCAGCCCCTAAACCAGAATAGGTTCAGAAAAACTCCTGTGCTGCCGCAAGGTTGAAGAAGATTTACGAACAGAAAATGGAGAGTGACCTACAGAAAACGGAAGTGAGGTACAGAACAGCCAGATTGGTTACGGCCCAGCATTAGTCTTATTTGAACATGGTTTGAACAGTTGGCCACCTTCGATTGGCCGAAACTCAGGGATTGGCACAAGAGTAGGTTACAGTCTGTTTACACATCCAGTTAAGTTACTATTCACTATGTACAGAGAAACCTTTAGGCTAGACTTAAAATATGTAAGGAGGCAGTTAAATTAAGCTAACCTTAATTTAACAGGTCCCATGAATGTTCTGCAAAGCACTGAGTTCTATGGTCAAATAAGTAGAATTCTGAGCCTGAGGGCCAGGCTTTAAGCTGTCTTTTAGCATACGAAAGGGGTTAAAAGCAGAGACCAAGGCCCAGATTATCACCATTTTCCCTTTCTTAGCTATGAGACCTTGGGCTATGTATTAACCTCACCGTTTTGTTACTGGTAACAGATGTGGACAATAATATCTTCCATTACATAGGATTAGTAAGTTAATATTTATAAAATGCTTATACCAGTGCCCAGCACTTAATTAACACTAAACAAATATTTGTTAAATAACAAATTCTCCAGAAAAAATTTTAAACTAGAGTTTTTCAAACTCTTGGAGCACAGAAAGTCCTATCCCCACCCCACCCCCAACTCTACCTCTCTTCTTTCTCCAACCCCCAATAACTCTAGCTGGGACAGCTATGCTTTAAAACACTCTTTAGAAAAATTTCCTGGAGAAAGTTCATTGAATTTACTTTTAACAAAGAATTTTTTAAAAGTTGAAAAGGAGTCACTATTATTCATTTCAATCATGATTCTAAAAGCCTCAGAAATTAAAAGAGAAAATTCCAGAACAAATCAAGGGGAAAAAGTTGTCAGTTAATGAAATGCATGTAACAGTGTTGATTTTCATCCTGTGTCTCACTAAGGGGAATTAGAATAATAACATTTAGCATGTGCTGAGTGTTAACGTATACCAGGCACTTGTCCAGGCTGTTTAGAGGCCATTTCTGGATTCTGTCAACAATCTCAAGGAGTCAATATTATGGTTCACTACAGTTTTATAGATACTGAGGTTTAGAGAGTCTAAGTTTCTTACCAAATGTCACCCAGCTAGAAACTAGTTGTTATGGTTTGAAGGTTTGTCCCCTCCAAAACTCATGTGGAAATTTAATTGCCATTGTAACAGTGTTCAGGAGTGGGACATTTAAGAGGTGATTAGGCCATGAGAGTTCCACCCTCTTGAGTGAAATTACTCACCTGATAAATAGATGACTTCAATCCCTATTCTGTCTTGTCTTCCTGCCTTCTGCCATGGGATGATGAAGCAAGAAGGGCCTCGCCAGATACTGGCCCCTCAATGTTGGACTTCCCAGCCTCCAGAACTGTGAGCCAATAAATTTCTGTTCCTTATAAATGGTGCTTTTACCATTTGCACCAGCATAAGTAGTGTTCTAACAGAATACCACAACTTTACTTGGTCTGTGGCATTCTGTTAAAGCAACACAAAATGGACTAAGACACTGGTAGAGCCAGACATACACAGGTTTTCAGACTCGAACACCCATACCTAGGAGCATCATCAGAATCTTCAATATGCAAATTATCTCTCCCCTCCCACATCCTCTTCTGGGGGACTCATGGATCCCAAACCCAAAGTTCTGTGTGAGGATCCATTGCTTTTTTAAATTGTCTGCCATGAGGTTTAACTTGCATAATGGGGGTAACAATATACAATAGCTATTGTCATCCCCAATGATAGACAAAATTCTGAAACATTAAGTGATTTCCCCTCAAATATTTGACATTTTGACACACCCGGTAAATGGAGGAGATAGGACTTGAACCTAAATAGATGTTCTCCCTTCCGGTAAGGAGCTCTTTCCACTGCATCCCACTGCTACCTCCAGAACTTTGTGATCTCACAGAAATCTGTCTTTGTTGTTCTTTTCAATTGCTGACATTTAACAAATACCACTGGTGGGTTTGCTTTATTTGTTTCCTAACACCGGAATATGTTGTGGAGTTCTCAGACACTGGCAGTGTGTGCCTGCTTTGTTTCCATTTGGCTGGCCATGCTGACAGCACATGTACCTGCACTTGGAGACACAGAATAAGATGCAGCTCACAGGACTATGCACCTTGCTTCAGTTTTGCACCATCAGGGCAGCACAGCACTCAAGAAATGGTCTAAACAGGCCTTTTTGCAAGGAACAAAGTAGCTGTTTTTATATCTGTTCTTGCTCAAAACCATTCAGCATAATGCCTTTAAACTAGTAAAATTCAATCCAATACAGAACATTTTTTGTGTGAGACAAATACAGAAGATATGGGGGGGGGGGGACAGGATGTTCACAGCTCAGAGAAAAATGCATTTTCTAAAAGAAAATCTATAATATATACATATCAAAATCTAAATATGCAATCAAATGTTTTCCAGCTTGAGATTAAACATCCTCATCTTTTCCATGTTACCTTGATGTAAATATCAATATTATTCCTGTTTTTTGTAATACTGTTCCCTTCAACCACCATTACACAAATTACCAACACCACACACACAAATCATACATACATAACACATTTCTATTATTAAATGTTTAGCACGATCTGCACCAGATTGGAAAAAGCATCATTTCCATCAACGGTCAAGAGCACGGGTAACAGCATAGTAGATAGCAGGACTTCAAATTATCGCAACTTGAATTTCAGGAAGAAATGTCACTGGATGTGCTTCCTATTGGGCATGTAGATAACAGAAACATTCTATAATAAATAAATTAACATGTATGCCACACATCATAAATATGATAGCAATATTCTGTTTGTCTTCCTAAATCACTTGTTGTGGTGGTTCATTTATCTATCAACTTGACTGGGCTAATTAGATGCCCAAATAGCTGGTATAACATTATTTCTGGGTGTGTCTGTGAGGGTGTTTGCAGAAGAGATGAACATCTGAATCAGTAGACTAAGTGGATGGGTATCATTCAATTTGTTGGGGGCCAGAATAGAACAAAAACACGAAGTAAGTGAGAATTTGTTCTGTGCTTGAGTTAAGACATCTATTTCCTAGTTCTTAAGCTTTGCTTGGCCTAGTGCTGCCACCATTGGCTCCCCTGGTTCTCAGGTGTTAGAGCTTGGACTGGAACTAAACCATTGGTTTTTTCTGGGCCAGCAGCTTGTAAATAACAGATCATGGGACTTACCAGCCTCCATACTCATGTGAGTCAACTTGCGATAATAAATCTCTTTCTGTATATTTCTCTATATTATATTGGTTGTATTTCTCTATAGAACCTTGACTAATGCATTTGTAGTTCATGGATATTGCCATTTTCACTCTCTATTTTAGGGTTCCCTTTCCCTAGGGGAGAAATCCAGATAAGGGACTTATCCACTCATTTCTTAGCTTATGTACTCATGTGACAAATATTTATAGACTGCCCACCTGAATATGACCCAGCAGTGGCAAAACAGGTTACATTTCCTGCCCTTAATGGAAACAGAGGAGATAAATATTGGGAAAATTAAACACATAAGAAATGTTCATAAGAAAGCATTGTGATGAGTGCTATGAAGAGTATACACATGGTAGAAATGAAACGAGGGATATGAGTGGTCTGGCTGTGGTGGGGCTGAGTACAGGATCGGCGTGCAATGTCTCCCCAATCCGGCATGAGGCAGTAATTGTTTAACCAAGTATTCCTGTTGGAAGAAGAAACAACGAACAGCCCTAACCCACATCCCCCCTTTGAACAAAGAGGACAGAGCTGGGCAGTGGTTATCTGCCTGGGGTTGACCCTGACACGAAGGGACACTTGAATATAGATGCAACATGAAGGGAGCCAACAGCCCATGGCATGATGTGAGCAAGTTATCCGTGGCAATTATAGAGGAAATGAATGCGTTAATTTTACTGATTTATAACTAATAAAATTAATATATTAATAATGTATTGAAATCTGTAGAACCAGATTTGAATACTGCTCTTTTGCTTTTAGCTGTGTGATCTCAGGAAAATTATTTAAATGTTATATTATAATTTCCTCATGTATAAAATGAAGACTACAATACTTCTTACCTGGTCACTTATTTGTGAGAGTTAAATGAATTGATATGGGTTAATATGCATTGAACAATGCTCAGTACATATTAGGTACTCAATAAACAATTTTAAAAGTCTATATTCTACATATATATGTTCTAGACTTAATAGAATTTTGTCTACTATTATATTTATACTATATATATTCTAGAATATATACATATATTATATACATAGAATATATATTACATATATATTCTAGGCATAATAGAATTGTGTCTACTATTATATTTATATTATATAGTATTATATCATATTGAAAGTATATATTTTTCTGACAGCAGCACTAGCCTGTGCTAGATGGTCAATAACCCAACCAGACCCACTTACTTGGTCACATTAGATAGGAGAAATACACAACAGCTCCGAGAAAGTGCAGGAACACAGAGCCAAGACATGCATAGAGAGAAGCAGCAACTAAAAGCCATGAGTAAGTAGAAACCATAAGACAGGGGAACAAAGTATAAACTCTCAACAGTGGCAGCCGGGGCAGAGACCTTGAGCATTTGTGAAAGCAGATTGGCAAACCCAGGATGACATATTGGCATTACTACCTTATTCTGAAAATTTTTTTCATTTCTTCATAAGAACTTACTAAGCCATTGTATTTCCATGTTCTGATGCCACACTCCGCCAGTCACTCCTCATGATGACAAAGTAGCTGTCAGCAACTCTAGGCTTGCATTTTCACGCCCACCCTCAAGTCCAGTAGAAAAAGATAACACATCTTTCTTTCAACAGGCCTTGCAATGATCCAGAGGTATCATCGTGTTGGTTTTGACTAGGCCCCTTACCCATCCCTGAACCAATCACTGAATGAAGTATTCTGATGAGCCAGGCTTGAGTCACATGCCATCCCTGCAGCTCAGGCTGACGTCAATCATCCTCAAACCGCACGGACTGAGATTGCTGGTAGGATAGTTCTCCAAAGGGAAATTGGGAGTAGAAATGGATTCTAGCAACAAAACAATAATCTCCACCATGTGTGGTAGGTGTCAAGAATACCTGGGCAAATCTACTTGTCTTGAAAGGAACACGGGGGCACACATGTCATCTTGATAGGTACATGGACTAGCTGGACTCCCTCTTTATAGCCACTCAGAGGTGTGTCATTCAAGGTAGAAGCTTAACACACTGCCTCTGCAGGTCACCTCTGGACATTCTCACCACCGGGTTTCCACCAGGAAACCCACTCTTTGTCTACAATGCTGCCTTCGTCATAGGGTTTGCATTACAAGTTTCTGCCAAAGTGATTGTGGTAAAGTATTATGTAGAAAGTGACATTACCATAAATGTATATATTTTGTGGGAGATAAATCTAGTCCAATATTAATTTCCAAGAAATGGAAAGTGAATATATTTAATCAGGTGAATTTATTTAATCAGGGCACTTATATCACCATTTCAGCGAACCCTCCTTAAAGTTAAAGTTATGTTATAAACTCCATAGCAGCAATGAGCATGACTTTTGTTGTTCAAAAGGAGATGATGTCAGAGAGCTCCAGGCTCTGAGAAGAAACACAATCTGAGGTCCCATGGAAAAGCTTTCCCGTTGCATGAGTCGAGTCCCTTCATTGCTTAGGAAAGAATGCATGCAAAATTGAAATATTGAGGATCATAAAATTAGAGTACAAAATACCAGATGGAAACACTTTTTAAAAAGTAAAGAAGAAATCAAATAAAGACATCTTAGAAAATATTTTTTCATAATACTCCAGTTTGCTCTGCCATTCTCCTTTAGTGCCCTAATTGTTTGGAAGCAAGAATTTAGCTTTTTGCTTTTCAAATTTTACGGAGAATCCACCCCATGCAAACGTTCAAACCATGTCTAAGTTTTCAAGGATAGAAAATAGCCACAATCATTTATATACCTATATCCAAATATCAAAATACTGTACTTTAAAACTTGCAGAAATGCAAGTTTTAAAGAACATAGATGTAATATGATGGCTACCAAGATTTAGGAATCTAATCACTCTATTAACAATACGAGTTGGGCTCTTCGTTCCGTCTGTATCACCAAGTCACAGACTATCATAATAGAATTTCTGTGCTTTGTGTGCCTTGGATTGGACGGGCTGAGGTGTAGTATAGGTTGTTATCACCACTGCTAGAATACAAAGAATGGATCTGCAAGTGTGAAGATGGAAAAAAAAAGAAAAATCCACACACCTCCAGATCTTTTCTTATATTTCCCCACTGGGTCTATTCTTCCTATATACCTTTTGCAAGGTGCCAAACTCTTCAATTTCAGCAGTTACCATTGTCTCCCAGCTTCCTTTCTTCCCCTGTTTTAGAATCGCATTTTCTTTCCTCACTGTCGAGCGAAAGCACACGCATCGCATTTCCCACCTTTGCAGCTGCGTCTGTCACACGTGTCTACTGACACGGTTTATTTTATCCTGTATCTCATCAACTCGCTCTTCACTTTCCGTTTTCTGGGGAAGCGCCATAGCATAGATTTGGAAGCTTACTGGTAATACAAAAATCTTAGTGTCCTTAATTTGGTCAAAAGCTCACAGGAAGTAACAAGCACTTCCTCTTCTATTTTTTTGAATCAGGGAAATACGACTGCTTCTCTTCCTGTTAATAATGCTTTCTTTGGTGGACGCTTTCTGTTTTCTAATAGAAAAAACCTAATTTCAAAACCTTGAAATTGAAGGATTATCCAATGCTAAGTCTTGCCTTGGGGGTTTTGCTAAAATCCACCTTTCCCAAAAAGGAGACAGGAAAGGGGCACAAGAATGTCTGAATGGAGAAATCAGTTCATTCCATTAAAGAGAGCAAAAATGAACGCACTGAAGCCTTAGCAGTGTTCATCTGCGGAATGGCCAATACAACGCTATGCAGCAAAGCTTAACGAGGTAGTGATGAAAATGATAAAAAATACACAGATATACACAGGTGATCACAGGCGGCGTCTGGAATGCAGACGCCGCCTGTGATCACCTGTCACCCCAAGGACACCAGAGGGAAATTGCCAAAGTAAAAGAATAAATGAGATTGAAGATGACATTCCTTGTGTGCTTTTGGGAACAATTTCACAGAAACCCAGGTACACTTTCCTCACCTTCTTCCTGTCCTTTTTCAAAAGGTTGCTTCCTCCTCACATCACTGTCCTCTCAACATTTCTAATAATTACATGTCCTCTCACTGCCCCTTCCCCCGTTCTGCCTTGGAGATATCCAGGGAATTCATAATCGCTACTTCTGACAACATTTTCTTTCCCCTTGCTTGATGCTTTTGTTCAGAACCCCCTCTTCTAGAGTCCCCTCCCTCCATCTGTCCATGGTACGAGGAAACAGGGCTCTTTCTCTTGTCTCTTTTTTTCTTCACTGCTTCTGTTTTGTTGTCTCTTTGCTTAAATCCTTTGCTCTCATACAGCTCACGCCAGACAATTTCCCTCTGAGATCTCAGCCAGTCTATTGGCTTCAAACCCTAAAAGCAAAAGATGCCCCTATATGTACCAATCCCACTTTCTTCCCTCAAGCTTCAGTCCACACTGCCATTTGTATCCTAGGAAAATGCCTTTCACTTCCTCTTCTTCCCAAGCCATTTCCCTTTCTGCACATTCTAACTTCTGGCATTGGCACCCAAATCTACAAAAGTGTTTATGTCAACCTCGTCGTACAGTTCTTGTCTTCTCCTTCCTCTTGATTTATATTCTCCAAGACCTTGTTTTCCTTCTGTGTTCAACAACTGCGTTCATCTCCCAGTTGGCATCAGTGCTTACAGTTAGGTCATATCATCAATATTACAGCCAATAGTTTCTAATCTTTTATTCAATTATTTCACTTAAAAAAGTTTTATAGCCAAGTATATTACAATAGAAATAGATGTTGAACACTTCCTTTCCTTGGCATTAACCCTGCAACCTTCTATTGTTGCTGTAACAAATGATGACAAAGTTAGTGGTTTAAAAGAATACAAATTCATTACCTGACAGTTCTGTAGGTTGGAAGTCTGACATTGATCTCCCTGAACTAAAATCAAGATGTCTGCAGGGTTGTATTTTTTTTTTTTTTTTTTAGGCTTTAGAGGAGAATCTGCTGCCTTGTCTGAGCATGACCGTAGCATTTTTCTGACCATTCCTTTATAGCTACATCTCCCTCTCACCACAGCCTGGGAAGCTTCTCTGATTTTTAAAAACTTACATGATTAGATTGGGCCCACAAGGATAATTCAAGAGATAATTCCCCTATTACAAGGTCCTTGATTTAACCATATGTGCAGTTTTTGTTTCAGTGTGTCAGGTTGAGCCTGTAATTTGCATTTCTAACAGTTTCTTAGGTGAAGTTGATGCTGCTAATCTGGGACTATCTTTTGAGGATGACATAGACATTCAAGAGAGTCTACAAACTTCTAGAAATGAGAGAGTCTAGCAAGGTTGCTGGATACAAAACCTACATAAAAAATTAATAGCACTTCAGCCAGCAGTAATATACGATTAGAAATTGCAATAAGAAAAAGTTTATATGCACACACACAAAAAAAGCTACCTGAAACAAACCTTACAAGAAATATGCAAGATCTCTATTGAGAAATGTATAAAATATTTTTGAAGGACATAAAAAAAATCCAAGTAAATGGAGAGATATAACATGCTCATGTTTTGAAGAAAATATCAGAAAGTTGTCATTTTTGCCCAAATTACAAAATCTTTTTTCCTATAACACTAAATAATCTTAACATACCTCTTAAATTCTCCCTAGTGTTTCATCAGGTGAAGATTTAACCTTTCTCCTATACTTGGACATTTTTCAATTTTTCAATTGTTTTAAAATTTTTAATATGATAGTACTTTAATCAAATCTTTTCACAAAAGGCATTTATAGGTTTTTTTTTTTTTTTTTACTAAGTATGAAGTGAGTACTTGAAGAGAGAACACAGCAACTAAGAAGAAAAGACAAGAGGAGAAAAACTATGCTTCTCAGCAGAATATTTAGAATCATAAACTGCTGAAAATAATTTAAGATATTTGTTTTAAAACTATAAACATATCTGAGGGAAAGGCAAATAAAGGATATTTAATTATTCTGCAAGAAGCATCCAATTGTACAAATAAATATTGGAGAGAAACCATAGCTACATGCAAGTCAATGGGTGTACAACACAAGATTTCATGTTGTTCATATTCAAAGGCCATTTTTTTTCAATTGTTTATCAACCACGGTATTTAGCTTTTCCATCCTACGTATACCAACAGTCTCTTTCCAAGTAGAACTTGGCCCTTCAAGTTATCCAAATATAAAAATAGCCAAAAATTGTGGTTAAAATGGAAAAAAAACTATTTTCCATTCATGCATTGCTATTAATTATATGATCCAGAAAAAAATAAATCTCCTTCAGGCTGAGAACAAGCATGAAAAATATCAACCCAAAATCTAAATACCTATATTTCTGAAAGTGAAATGCAGGAAACTATGGTGAGGGTTAATAACCCATAATCGCTTCTCTTCATTCCATAGTGCTAGTTTGTGCCTTCACTCCCAGAGGTATGTGCACACATGAAATATTTTCCCTTCACAAAACTAGCTTCAGTCCTGAATAAAACTGGGAATGAGCATGAATGCCAGAGCCAGACTTGAGTTTCAGTTTAACTTTTGCTACTTCATGTTCTGTGAACTCAACAAGTCTCAAAACATATCTGAATTTCATTTTCTCTTATCTCCGAAGTTAGAATATGATTACTATTGTCTTTAAGTATTATTTGAAACAAAATTGGGTATAAAAAATTTAAAAATAATCATCTCACTCTGTTTCTCTAAGGATTTAGGAAGCTGTGTGAAAGCTGTCTAGCCTGTAAAAGGTGCTCAAAAGGTGTTTGTCCGTTTCCTCTTCTTAGAAAACAAAAAGGCATACAATTTTGTATCTATAAAAGTTGTGGGAAGTTGCATTTCTTAAAATTCATAATATATAAATTGAAGTTGTTAAAAGGTTTCACAGTATGGAATTCTGCCTTCATATCAACATTCTTGAAAAAATCTGGATTCTTATACTAGAAGAATCCAATAAGTAGCAAAAGCTGATTTATTTACAAAAATAACATTGATTTGTATAGTTCTTTACAAGGTGCATTTAGAGTATGTTCACATACATTATTAGTATCTGATGATAAAAGGCTGTTAGTCATTAATATTTCTCTCATTACTACCTGATTTTGTCTTAATGATGTTGCTGTAGTATATGCCATTACTTTATGGAGCAACTGATTATTTTCTTTAAAAAATTACAGTTGATACTAGTGCTTCATATAACTCTTTAAAGCAATTTGCTCTAAGAGGAGTCTGAACAGCATGTTCATTGGAAAACCTGGGATGATTATTAAAAATGCTAATTAATCACACACTGTAGATCAGGAACATTAAGCTCTCAGGGAATGTGGCCTAGGCATATGCATTTTCAAGTAATTTTCTAGGTTACTCTGATATGCACTGATGTTTGAGAAATGCTTCTTCAGTGTTCACATGAATACAGTAAGCAACAACAAATACTGTGCCTCCTGTGAGAATATTACTACCATTCTATTGTAGACATTAAAGATTGAAGGTTCCTATGGTAATTCTTTTACAAAATATTGCCAGGTATTCGTTGGGAAAAATAATGTACCTGGCATAGGGGAACACACAGCCACACAAATACTCAATAAATCACTAATAAATGCCTAAACTTTCCAAATACTAGAATAAAACCTACTCTTAGAAAGTCTTGTATTCAACATTTTTTTTCATGCAGATTCACTGTTTATTACACCTATTGGGGTAGGTTTCATTTTTGGAGAAGGCCTACCCAATGATCACATCGCGATTCCAGGCCACATGTCACAGTATCAAAGAGAAATACTTTCAGAAAGGTTTGTTCCAACCAACGGAATCCACCATACTCACTGAGCACTGCTGGGTTTCAGTACAAGGCAAGGGACTGTCTTAGGAACTTTGCCTTCAGACAAGGCAAAGAACTGGCTTGGGAACTCTTTCTGAAGATTTTTACATGCTTTGCACTAATATAATATAACCACTTAAAACAGCAAAGAGGGGCGTAACTGATTCCGGTAACATTATACCTTAGTGTTACCTGTTTTGTTTTGAGTACCTGAGCTGAGTCCCATACATTATTAGAGCACGCTCTCTACCCCACAACCTGTTATCTGTTTCCATTTTTTGTTTGCTTACGTGTTTCTGTTTAGAAACTGGGAAGAAAAGTAAAAGTTTGTGTGAAGTGGAGAAAGTTGGAGTAACAGTCATGATATATATTTTTTGCCCCTTATAGTCCCTTGGACCAGATTTGAGCTTCTTTTTAGAGAAGATGATCAAGAGAAAAAGCCAAATTAATTTTTTAAGATCCATGTTAAAAGGTTAAAAGGAGGGGTTCAAAAGAGGTACCCTAGGGAATGAAATATTGGAGCTTCCTTGGAGAGAGTTTACATTTGGACAGAGAGAGATGGAATGACTTTGCATAAAAGAGGAAACAATACAATAAAAGACACTGAGCAGGATGAGATAGGCCCCTTTCCTCTAAGAAAGGGTCTGGTCCAGCTTGGCTGGAGTCACATGTGAAGATAAAGACATAGCCGGTTAGGGTTGGGGTTACCACCCAAGCATGTACAAACTGCTAGGTTGACAATGGAGAGTGACTCAAAATTTTTTGAGTAGGAAAATTACCTAAAGAGTCCAGTGAAAAAGTACTACTACAGGCTATTTCCATAATCCAAGTACAAAGAAATGAAGAGACTCTCATGAGAACAGTAAACGTTAGAAGAGAAATACAAATGGTGATGCCACCATCAGGACTCTAAATCATGAGGGGGTGGGTTTGTTTCACATTCACTGAGCTGGAAATCCCGGTGAGTCATAAATGAGGACAAGTCTAGCAGACACGTGGGACACAAACCTGGAGGTGAGGTGGACAGAAGGAGGTGGCAGATGAGGCTAGAGGTGACAATCTGGGAGTCATGATCAGCACATGACAATTTCTCCTGCTCAGTGCCACGAGCTCTTCTCAGCCCCAGACTAATGCATAGCTTGTAGCTCTCTTTCCTTCTCTCAGTTGTCCGCCAAGGACTCAGCCTCTATTTCTCTGCTCCTTTTGCAGAGAGCCACACCTTCTTTCATACATGGTGCTTTTCTTTCCTCCCTCTTCCTTGCCTTCCCCACTCTGTGGCCTACTGAGGAGTAGAATTCAGGCTCTAGTGCACATTCCTACTTTCTTCCTCTTGGCTGTGTGTTTTAGGATTTTCATAACTAATTTTTATAGGGAAACAGACACAGCCCACAGAGGCTCAAACTTTTCTGAGCTCTAACCGTGGGGATTCCTGGTCTATAATTTCTGACAACCTCGGAGAAGGTAAAAGGAGAAGCTTCTGTGAGCCTTCGTCCTTCCCTCTTTTGTTTCCTGAACTTTGGTTCAAAATAGCCTCTTCTTCTTTGTCTCCAGGTGCAATCAGAGCTGGGCACATTGGCAACCGGAATTCCTCCAGACTATATATGCCCTGTGTAAGGTTCTGTGTCCTGTTCCAGCGAGTTCCTTCCCTGGCCCCTCCTCGCAGAGCAATCTCACCATCATGGTTTTTCCCACAGAATCAAGTGGCCTCTTCCAATATAAAAGGCTGCAGATTTTAATTCTGAATCTCCCCAGGTTTCCAAAGCAAACAGAGAACTGCTAGAATTAAAATGTCTTTCTTGATTTTTGCCAAGTAAAAATACTGCCATATACTAACCACACCCTGTGACCAAACTCAGAAAGTAGAGATGTATTTCAGTATTTCTCTCTATAAAATCATTGTTTGACTAATATTCCTGCTATTACGGTAAAGAAATCGCAAGTTTGGTAAAGAATTTAGATAGTTATTTTTTGTTATTACAAGACGAAGGCCCCGTAGGTACTGAATCTGTCTACAAAAATCTCTTAAATATTGTGCTTCTTTGTGGTTCTCCCAATAACAAACACATCACTTCCTGAACATTGCCGGTGCTCACTCAGTACAGATTCTTCAGGTCTTAGGAAAAATGTGGATAAGTAGAATAAAATACAAGTGACCAGGTGTTTGGATTTCTTTTTTACATTCTTCCCCGTTGACATATTGTACTGTTTTAAAGTGGCATATTGCATACACTTCATCTTGAGATGCTAAGCACCAAAACTTCACTTAGATAGGTTTGTATGACATTTCATCCGTTTCCAATATAACATGTGGGTAAGTAAGATGTAGTGGTTGTCAAGACTAATAGGTTTATTTTATGCTAAAATGCATAATTTAATAGCCTCCCTTATTAAGGGTGACTTATAAAGCAGACATTTATGCAGTGATGCACAGTTTCTCTGTTTTTCCCGACATGTAAAATCACCGGATGTGCTGAGCTTGTACTTTGTAGGGAGGCTTAACAGACTGTCAAAGGTTACAGACAAAGAGGGACATAGAGGTTTTAGGAGCACTGTGGCATTTTGGACGTGAGGCTGAAACACACAAAGATCTGGGTACAAATGAACTGAGAACTGGCCACGGAGTTGATCCAAGCAACTTCTGTGTGTGCACCTTGGGCATTTAAGTCTTTCAGCCTCGATGTCCTGTGCTGTAAAGCTGGAGCATCTCAGAGGGTTTTGCAGAGCCTCAAATGAAATAAGGAAATAATGAAGGTGTCTTTGTAAACTGTGACACGGTAGGTGGAAAGTGAGGTCGTTCTGCTCTACAGTTAATAGTATACTTCATTTCTCTCAAAGACGTATGCGTGGTTCTCTGGGTCCCTGGATGATAGCAATGCCAACTATTCAACTATTTTGCAATTATACCAGGGCTTACAAAAGAAATATCAGTGTGGTAGGGCACTACCCAGAACAAGCCTTCAGGACCCAGGTGCTCTTTTCCCGAGCCGCTGCAAGTGTTAGGTACTAATAGCTCAGAGCTGGGTTCCTTTCCAGCAGTTGCCCACATCAAAAGGAAAATGCCTTCCCTGGAGCAGTCTGTTTCCAAAGATGAGCTGATCTAAGAATATAAGGGTCCAGCTCCTTGTCTCTATTAAGGACAACTTGGAAGAGTTATCCCCCAAATCCCACTTTCTAGTGGGAAAGCTGAGAGCCCCTTTGCAAAGGAATCAGAGTTCACACTCTCCCTCCATCCAATCCTGCTTCTCCACCCCTATTTGCAGGGTTGTTCCCAATAATTGCCTAAAATTCTCCTGGACAGGGCACGGTGGCTCACGCCTGTAATCCTAGCACTCTGTGAGGCTGAGGCCAAGCAGGCGGATCGTTTGAGCCCAGGAGTTCAAGACCAGCCTGAGCAAGAGCCATACCCTGTCTCTACTAAAAAAAAAAAAAAAAATAGAAAGAAATTAGCTGGACAACTAAAAATATGTAGAAAAGGTTAGCTGGGCACTGTGGTGCATATGTGTAGTCCCAGCTACTTGGGAGGCTGAGGCAGGAGGATCTCTTGAATCCAGGAGTTTGAGGTTGCTGTGAGCTAGGCTGACGCCACAGCACTCTGGCCTGGACAACAGAATGAGACTCTGTCTCAAAAAAAAAAAAAAAAAAATTCTCCTGTAATCATATCCTCATTCAGAAACTGGTGCCGTTTGAAAGTTTTCCAGGTAATCAATATGTCTTTCAAACATGGAAGAGCATGGATTTGGTCTTTGCATTGGACAACATTGTTTCTAACACAGAACAATAGTGAGCTAGAAATGGAAGTTTAACCTTTTCACACCCCAGTTTGCTCATCTGGAAAACTGGAATAATAACTTCCTCACAGAGTGTTAGTTTTAAGGCATATATAATGTGATAATATGATGTCTGCAACATTGTAGATACTCAATAGATGTCAGGTGTTCAGACAAATGCTGAGAGTACTAATAATTATAATAACATTTAATTCTAGAAAGATATAAGAGTAATTTATCTGGGTAACTTAAACAGCAAACAAGAGACGAGGGAAGAGTATTACATAAACTGTAGAAGATATATGATATTGACTGTAGAGACATTTTTGTAGAAAATACACATATACTCAACATCAAATTTATTTTTAAATATTGTTTGAAAAAATACCGGCTGAACTTTGTAACTAACATGATAGCATAACATATTTGCTACCAATAGGTTCAAGTCATAGAGATAATTAAAAGGTGAAAAATGGTTTAAATAAAAGGGTGAAGTAAAGCTTGGGGGAGAACTGTTACCTATTATTTATGTAGAATTTTAAAAAATGCTATTATTTTACAGAAAATGGCAATCAGTTTTTCTCACCCCAGGGAAGAGAAAATTATCTACATCCTTGGATTTCCATTGGGAGGTGGGAGTTGTATGGGGAGGCATACAGCTATTAACATTTTTCATGATCATGCTCAAATATTTAAAAACCAGTCATAGTATTCGCACCTTCCATATGAAATGAAATAGTCATCATGAGAACCTTTGAATTATCCAGAGAAAATAATTTCTTCATCTTAAGGCGGATTAATGGGGCAGGATACCATCAGGACCAATAAAGTACAATTATCCACCGTGTTATTTCACAATCCCAATCAGTGTAAAAGCTTTAAAGTGCTTAATTCAGATTTCTTTTTCCTGTAAAGCTTTTAGAAATGACCATCTGATACTAATAAGAGAAGAGCTGAAGTATCAAAACTAGGTTATTTGCACTAGTGTGTGTCATTAATATAAAAAGAAAATCAGGTAAACCAACTAATTTTCATATTGTTTCCAAATTTTATTTACCAGTGTAACTCAGTTTCTCGGATCTTTGCACTTTGCAACTTTTAATACAAAACAGAATCACAGTTAATTTCTTTGGTAACTTTTTTAAAATTTTAAAATATTTCAAACACACGGGCAAGTAATATAGAGGTTAATTTAAGGAAGGCTCTTACTCATAACACCTTGTTTTATAAATTCTTGATGTTTTACCACATTTATCTCAGATTGCTTAAGGCACTAAAATGTTAGTAGGAGTTTTAAAGCCCTCTGTGAACCCTATTATAATTCTGTTCTCCATCTTCCCTTCCCAGAGGCAACTGCTATCCTGGATTTCTATTTATCATTCAGTAAATATTTTTAGAATTTTAATAACATGCTAGTAACCATTAACAAAATATATTTTTAACATAAATGATATTATATTTCAACATGCTTTGTTCTGGATAAATGTTAAGTTTTTCAGATTTATCTAAATTGATATGTATAAATTTAATTCATTCCATTAATTATGTTAATAAGTACAGTATTAGCATAATTATATTATAATAGTCCATTATATTATAGACAACAGTGTATTCATTCATGTCCCTGACTGTGATTTAGCTTACTTCTCATTTTTCCCTTTTACATACATCCATTCTGCCATGTATGAGGGCTTCTCTATGGTATATACAAAAAGTGGTATGGCTGGATCCCAGAGTCAAAAGCATTTTCAGCTATATTCAGTCTTTATAATTTACTCTTGACAATAGTTTAATAATGTTGACATTCCCTCCAGTATTGTGTAAAAATGCCCAATTCCCCACAATCTGATCCTTACCTAGTATTACAGACTTTTAAATTTTCCTAATCTGATGGCTACAAAATTGTACCTTCTTGCATACATTCTCAATTTCCTAATGATAGTGAAGGTTAGCATATTTATTGGCTTCTTAAATTTTCTCTTCTGCCACTTGACAGCTTATAGCCTATGCAGATTTTCTACTGGGTTATTTTTATTTTTTTAATCAATTTTAGTTCTCTATTTTTTGGATAATAAAAATGGTGAAAATGTTTGTTAAAACCGCTTAAATCTAACAATCTAGAACAATTCAGTTCTGCTACTTCAGCTCTTTTCTCATTAGTTTTTTTTGGGGGGGTCATTTCTAAAAGCTTTATGGGAAAAAACAGTCAAATCTGAATTAAACTCTTTAAAGAAGATAAAAACCAATGTCTTGGAGGGGAAGTTAGGCTGGGAGGCAGCGCTCTGCTCCACACAGTCACGATCAGGAAAGCCCTTGGTTTGTTTTCTATCTAGAATCTATTTATGATTCTGACTCCCTGGGACACTTCTCCATTCAGGCAGTGAGTAGGGAAGGAGAGATGATGCACAAGGCAGACCCATTTCAAAGCCATTGCAACCTGGAAATTACAAACTTCACTTCCATTTACAGTCTACTGGCAAGAGCTAGTCAGATGACCCCTCCTGGCCACAAGGAGGACCAAGACATGTAGTCCCTGGCAACGTCTTCACACTGCGGCATTTGAGCACAAATGTAATCTTTGGTCATCAACCATTTAGTTATGCCATCATTGGTGATCTATATTGCAAATGTCATCTCAAATGCTAAAATTCTGCTACAGTACCTCCTGGTATGTAGCTATTTAAAGTTTTATTGTATTACATTTTACCAGTCTTTTCCTTTATGGTGTGTGTGTGTGTGTGTGTGTGTGTGTGAATGTGTTTAGGAATTCCTTCCTAAACTGAGGTCGTATATGTACTCTTTTATATTATTTTCTAAAGCTTAAGAATTTGCTTTCCATATATAACTCCTTTATGTGTTTGGAGTTCATTTGGTACGTACTTGGATTTCCTACTTCAAGGTATGAAAATGTTTTTTATTTATTTTCTAATATGGATAACTCATTGTGCTAAAACCATTTTGCAAAAGGCCCATGATATCCTGCTAAATTACAATGCCAAATCCATCATATACCAACTTTCCATATATTTGAGGGTCTATTTTTGACTCAATTCTGTATCTTTTATTTCTTGTCAATACCAGTATCTTTTAATTATCTTGCATTACAATAAGTCTTAATTTCGTGTAGGGAATGTCCTTCCACCTTATTCTGCAAAATGTCTTGAATATTTGCCATTCTTTATTCTTCTATATTAATTTTAGAATAAGATATTTACATTTTTGTAACAAAAAATTGGCCAGTAATTGTAATATCTCTTCAGTTAGAAACAGTAGGCATTTTTACACCACTGAGTATTTTGTCATATATATTTTTATCTCTTTCGTGTACTTATAATACTTTTTTGTTATGTTATTTTTACATACTGAGCATTTTTATTGCTTTTTTGAATTGAACATTTTTCTATTGTATTTATTGAAGTGGAGCTTTTGATATTTCCATGTTGACTGTGTGCTGAACTTTATTTTTAGTAAAATAAAAATTGTCTTCTGTTCTACATTCTTTTTTCTTTCTTATATATTATACTAGCTAAAACTTAGAAAAATAAGTTGAATAGAAATGGTGACAGCAAGTATCTTTGTGTTATTTTTGGCTTAGCTTAAAAGAATTTCTCGTATGTCACTATTAAATATGATGTGTACTACAGGTTTTTGGCAAATATCCTTTAAGAGACTAAGGAAGTTTCCTTTTATTCCCGGTTAGCTGGATAGATTTGTTTTTGGGGTTTTGTTTTGTTTTAATTTTAATTTTATGTTGATATTGAATTTTTCAAGTGCTTTTGTGGGAATCTGTACATGTAATCACATAAACTTTGCTCTTTAAAATGTTAATGTGATATGTTACTTTAATAGATTTGTATTGGGAAATATAAAGAGGTGTAGAGAAATAGAGAAATGCTTTGTCATATCTTTTACACGTGTATAATGAGGTCTTTGGGAAGTAGACATAGAAATAAAATTCCTGGGCAAAAAGTATGAATATCTGTGAAGTTACTATTTAATGCAAAATTGTTTTTCCAATTAGTTATTCTCTCTCCCTCCCCCACCCCCACCTGACCTGGCCCCTAATTTTGTATTAGAATTACCATGTTTCCATATCCACTCTGATATGTGGTCTTCTGAGACTTTTTGAGACATTAAACTAATGTGAACTAATACCTGCTTGCTGGATAAATTGATTGTCACTTAGTCCATTTTTACATGTTTATTGCAATTAAAATAATTTCTCTTAATAAAGCATTCTAGTATTTCTAAGGTGAAATCTGTATATTTATGATGCATTTTTATCTAGACAATTTGGATGCAACTGGCCAATAGTTAATTTAAGATTTTCGTATGTCTGTAAAATTTGACTATAAATTTTCTTTTTTATATATTCTTAGGATTGAATAGTTTAGTATTAAAAGTTACCATAGCATAAAAAACAATTCATACAATATTCCCATTTTATGAAGGAGGTTCTTTAATTCAGGGAAAATTTGTTCCATGGACAAATTTGAGTAAGCTCCTCTATAATACCACTTGGGCCTGGTAACATTTTGTGGGTGTATTTTGACTACTGATACAAGTTTTATAAGGGGTTGTAGGCCTGTTTTAATTTTTAGTTTCTTCTTGGGAAAATTCTACAAATTAATATTTTCCTGGAAACTTAACAAACATATCCAAGTTTTCAAATCTGTTGGCATAAATGAGTGATAGCAATCTCATGTAAGTTTAAATATTGTATACTATCTGCACTCTCTCTCTTCTTTCTCTCTCTCTTTCTGCCATTACCTTGATCATCCTCATCAGTCTGCCCAGAGATTATGTATCACATCAAATTTTTCAGAACCAAGATATTGTTTCTGTTGATCATTACTATTTATTTTGTATCTCATTAAATTTTGCTCTTTGTTATTAGTTTCTTCCTTCCATTCTCTTTGGATTTACTATATTATTTTTTCACTTTTATAGTTAAAATTAGTTCATTGATCTTAGTTATTTTCTTCTTTAATATGCACACTGTAGTATATAAATGAAGTTCTAATTTAAGCTTCATCTCATAATTTTTAACAGCTCTATTGAGGTATAATTAGCATACAATAAATTGCACATATTTAATGTGTAATATTTGATCTTTGGGCACTGTAAAAGAATCACTCCCCTTGCCATTATCAGCAACCACTTTCTGTCACTGTACATTAGTTTATATTTCTTAGTTTATTAATATAAATGGAAAGTGGCTGGGATTCCAGGTTTACAAAAATAGACATGCAAGTCTGATGCATTCATTAGCCAGAAAGGTTTTCTCTGCTTACAAATGCATGGACATAGAGCAGGGACTTCAAGGAAGAAAAATGGTCCCTGCTCCACCTCACCTAAGTAACATTTGCTGAATTCCAGAGTCAGGGACAGAAATGATATGCCAGGGGCATGTGATCCACAGGAGGAACTTGGAATCCTCGCTTTCCTCTTTAAACTAATAAAGGTTATAATCTCAGGACCTTCCATGCAGACAATGAGCATTTATGAGAGAGAAGCAGTAAAGTATTGTGGTTCTAGTCCCATTCTTTGTTATCAAAGAGACATTCTAGCTTTGCATTACTAAAGCCCTGTGAGATTTAATTTCCTAGTCTGTATAATAATATGCTTACTATTAAAATAATGCTTTATTTTAGTCTGGTTATAATACTTTGTAGGTTTCTTAAAAATTTTAAGCAAAGGAATGTAGCTAAACCCCTAGGCATAGATTCAAACATTTCACCCTCTCTATTATTATTACCTCTGTTTCTGGTATTTTTATTGTAATTATTGTTGGCACATTTCTCTTATCCAGTACATAGGATGAATACAGAAAGTTTGTCTTATTCATTATTGTATCTTTGGTGTCAAGATCAAGAACCTCACATAAAAGACACTCAGAAATTTTTTGAATTAATAATCAACATAGTACTTTAGAAATATTAATCTAGTAGAGCCACACATGATGGATCAGAATGTATAAGACAGGAGCCAGGGAGATTGGTTAAGAAATCATGACTATATGAAGAAACCTGATGGTAATGTGTGATGAGAAATGACAGTAAAGGATAAATAGGGGTCAAAGACTCCTAACTTTGATCCCCAAGGGAGCCGGTTTCTGTAGAAAGAGATTGTAAGTTTAATTTTTGATTTCCTATTCCCTTTCCAAATGAAGTAGCCTTCATTAAATCCTCATCATCTGCACTAAGCTAACATGTGCCTGATCTTTGAAACCTTAGGGACCCTACATGACACAGGTGCTCTGGAAGGTGTGTGTGTGTGTGTGTGTATACCTGAGGCAAGTAGTTAATTTGCAGATAATTTTGGCAGAAACCACTTAGCCCCAATTGTTTCTTTGGAAGATAATATGTTTTCAAGCCTTTTCCTTGGGGTATATTCACTTCAAGGATACTTAAAATTACTCATTAAGAACTTCCTCTGCTCTTGCCAACATAACAGAGCGAGGAGGCACAATGGCTTCATTCATCAACTGAATAGTACTGTCTCTTTTTTGTTGTTTCCCTGGCCATATTCCACTGTTTTAAAAGCTGCTAATCGAATTGATGGCATTCTAGAGTATTTTATTTTGGGGGATTGTCTCTTCTAAATCTCTCTCTCTCTCTCTCTTTTGCAACAACTCAAGTCTGGGATAAAATCATACCCATCCTAGAAAGTTGCAGTGATAACAGTGCTGCAGTGTCATTGTCATGCTCAATAAGCCACTTGGGAACATAGACTTACAAGGACATGGGGAGAAATGGGGCTTCACTTATGAACATCTGATGGCTGTCATGTACATTGCCTTTGGGCTTTGCTCCCGAGTTTCCTCAGAGACGACAGGCTTTTTGTCTAGGGTGCAGCTGGTGGCTCAGGGATTAACCAAGTAAAGCCACGTGCCCTGCACAGCAATGGACCAGGGAGTACCTGATGCAGCTGGAGTGGTGTGCTCCTGAGTGCTGCTCTGAGCCCCAGCAGGACAAGGGCTGAATTCATGTTCCCTCTCCATGAAGTGCAGAGATGACTGCCCACACTCACCTCTCATCTTACTGCCTCTCTCCATCCCACTTTACTCTTCCAAATAGTTTTTAGCACTACCACCCACCACTTAAAATTAAGCAGAAATTCTATTTTCTACTCCTGCATTCCAGCTCTAAAATGGAACCCCTAAAATTTAAAGAAACCCTCTCTTTTCTGTTAAATTTGTACCTTGATATTGCCTGACATAAAGATGTGCTGAGCTTGCTCCCTTGTTTTAGTCATACTTTACTGAACAAGTTATTCAATACCAAATGTGCTAAACACAACAGAAAATTGCAGAGGTCATTGAATACTATGGCAGTAGAAGCTTTCTTTTGTGATCGCCTGGGAAGGACACAGAGGTACCAAAGCAACCAGAGGAAAAATGGAAAGTCGTGTTTCTATAACATTGTTGTGATAGTTGATTTTGGGTGTCAACTTGATTGGATTAAGTGATACCCAGATAGCTGGTAAAGTATTATTTATTTTCATGCTTCAGTAGGCACCGAGCTCACTCCACTTCTGCTGAGTGAGAAACCCAGGTATGTTTGCATTTGATCAGAATGATTGGCTTCTCCAGGTGTGTCTGTGAGGGTGTTTCCAGAATGTGTGTGAGTTGGTGGACTGAGTGGGGAAGACCCCCCCTCAATGTCCGTGGGCACCATCCAATTAGCTGGGGGCCTGGATAGAATAAAAAGGAGAAAGGAGGATAAATTCTCTCTCTTCCAGAGCTGAGGTGCTTTTCCTCTCCTGCCCTTGGATATCAGAACTCGAGGTTCTACTGTCTTTGGACCTGGGGACTTGCACCAGTGGCTGCCCTGGGCTCCTGGGCCTTTGGCCTCAGACTGAGAGCTAAGCTGTCAGCTTTCTTGATTCTAGGGCCTTTGGACTTTGACTGAATGGTGCTACCAGCTTCCCTGGTTCTCCCACTTTCAGATGGTCTGTCGAGGGACTTCTCAGCCTCCATAATCAAGTAAGCCAATTCTCCTAATAAATTCCTTCTCACATCTCTCTCTCTCACTTCTTTCTCCATATATATGTGGAAAATAGAATTTCACACACACATCATATTGGTTATGTTTCTGCAGAGAGCCTGAACTAAAACAGAAATTGGTACTGAAGAGTGGGGATGTTGCTATAATATAATAAATACCTAAAAAGGTGGAAGTGGCTTTGGAATTGGGCAATGGGTAGAGGTTGGAACAGTTTTGAAGTAAAGGTTAGAAAAATCCCGTGCTGCCAATAAGAGCATTAATGCATTAAGAGCTATTCCAGTGAAAGCTCAGAGGAACAGGAGAGCAACAGGGGAAGCTTCAGTCTTCTTAGTGGCCACTTATTGGTTATGAGCAGAATGTTGGTGGAAATATGGACAGTAAAGATGTTCTGATGAAGTCTCAGACAGACGTGAGGAACAAGGTATTGGAAAGTGGACAAAAGCCATCTTTGTTACAAAGTAGCAAAGAACTTGGCTGAATTATGTTCATGTCCCTGGACTTTGTGGAAGGAAAAATTTAAGAGTGATGAACTAGGAATATTCGGCAGAAGAAATACCTAAGTAGTAAAGTGTTCAGGATGTTGTGTGGCTTCTCTTAACTGCTTATAGCAAACATGAGAGGGGAGACACAATTTAAAGATAGAATTTATGATGAATAGGGAAACAGAACATAACTATTTAGAAAATTCTCAGCCTGACTATATATAATAAAAATTAAAAAGCATGTTTAGGAGAGAAAACTAGTTAAGTAATCTCTCCTCTTCTGACATCAAATAGCCCGATGACTGGACCACATGAACCTCTCCAATTCATGCCCAAGTCTGCTTTCATCCCTCATCTCCTCATTCACTTATTCAACAGGTATTTATCAGAACTCAACTCCAAGCCAGATACTGTTCTTGAAACTTGGGGATATAACACTGAATAAAGTCAAAGTCCTTGTTCTCATAGAACTTCCATTCTTGACAATAAGCAGAGGAACAAAAAATAAATATTATGGTAGAAATAAGTGTGAAAAGATAACATAAAACAGGGAGAATGAGATACAGACTTCAGAGTGGGGTGCTTGCTATTTATTTTGCATGAGGAGTGAAGGTTTTGCTGATAAGATGATCTATAAGCAGAACCTGGATAACTAAGGGTGGGGACCATGTTAACAATCTGGGAAAGGAATATTCCAGGACAACAGGAAAGGAAGTCCAAAGGCTCTGAGGCAGAAATATGCTTGGCCTGTTTGAGGAACAGCAAAGAGGCCAGATTGGCTGGAATAGTGAGAGTGAAGGGAGAAGAGAGGAAAGCATGTTACCATGGGAAGACCTTGGGCCACAGGAAGGACTTTGGCTTTCACTCAGAGGGACATGGGAAGTAAGAAAATTTTAAGCAGATGATTGAAGGGATCTGTCTTTCATGTTAGAAGGATCCCTTTGTCTGCTGTGAAAATAGATAGTAGAATGATAAGGGCAGAAGTAGACAAAGCAGTTGGGAGGCTACTGCATTAAACTAGGCAAGAGATGTTGATGGCTTGGACCACGGTGATAGCACTGGTGGTGAGAAGTGCTCAGATTCCAGATCTATTTTGGGGACAGATCTCATAGAATTTGTTGATGGATTAGAGGTGGAATGAAAGAGGAAAAAAGATCATCAAGGATTCCTCTAAGACTGTTGACTTGAGCTGCTGGGATCATGAAACCGTCATTCATAGAGATGGAAAAGCCTAAGAAAAACACATTTGAAAGGTGGAAATGGGGAAGTCTGGGAGTTTGATTTTGGGCACATTTAAGTGTTTTGATGTTTATTATCCAACCAGGTAGAGATATCAAATAAGCAGTACGATGAATCGGTCTGGAATGCAAAGCAGAGTTTTGTGCCAGGAATTAAACTCTAGGAGATATCAGCAAGCATATGCCACTTAAAAACATGAGATTGGGTGAGATCACTGGAAAAAGATTACAGATAGAGAAAAGAAGAGGAGCAGGACAGGGCAGCTAAAGCCTGATGTTTAGAGGTTGCAGAAAAGAGGAGAAACCAGGAAAGGAGACTTGCGGCCAGAGAAGAGTGAAGAGAGAATGATCATCAGGAAGCCAAGTGGATCAGGTGTTTTCAGGAAGAGAGGGAGTGAGAGATTAAATATAATGAGGATTAACAATTAGCCTTTGGATTTGGCAACAGGGATACCATTGAGGACCTCAGCAAGAGCGGTTTTGACAACACTGTAAAACTTGAGCCTGATTGGAGGGCGTTGGAGAGAGGGTGAGGCATGAAGCAGTGAATAGAGTATGTGTAGACAGCTCTGTCCTGCAGTTTAGCTGAAAATGGGAGCAGGGAAATGGAAGGTTGAAAGAGGAGCACACATGCTTGAGCAAGATTGTTGTTTTTTTCACCAAAAAGTACTTTGATGAATTTATATCAATCAGCAGGGTCTATTAATAGAGTAAGTGACAGATGCTTTCATGTCGATAAGAAGCGAGATCTGTTATTTTATCAAGTCGATTTTTGGTCTTCTGGATTCATCTGGCATGAAGTTCGTTAGAAGATATTGTTATGTTAGAATGTTATCACTGAAATATCTCAAATTCTGAAGAGCTATTCCAAGTAGCCAAGATACTTAATGTAAAGGGAACTCTATATCGTTTTGGAATCTCTACACTAGATACTTCCTGGTCACATGACCCTATTAGTGCTATTCCAAGCACTCCCTCAAAGTAATTAATAAATTTTCATTTTAATTCAACACTAGATACTTCAGGATCAAGCACAGGGGAGTTTAGCAGGTTCTGAAAAGCTTGGGCTATATTTGCTTGGATTTCCAGTGAGTATAGCTCAGGAGAGACATCAATACCAAGCAGTCAACCAAGCAATGTGAAGTTGGGAGATCACAGGCTGACAGTGAACCAGGAAAACCAATCGTGTGTTGGTGATGATGGTGCCACGTGAACCAAGCCCAGCATGGAACAGAAGAGCACTCTATGCTGGAAGGATAACTTAGGGCTCAGATAAAGATGATGTTTGTAAACGTGGAACTGTGGCTGCTTTTTTTTTTATAGGCAGATTGATCTGTTCCCATTGGGCTTGGTCTTTCTTATTGAGCTGCTGCATCTGGAGGGCTTATTACACTCCAGTGTGTTCAGCACTTAGGATACATTAGCTCGTTTAATAGCAACTATAATATTGTTTACCCTCTTTTATAGATGAGGAAGCTAAAGTTCAGACAGGTTATGTACCCAAAGTTACACACCTGTTATATGGTCTAATCTGATTCTTTCTGTTATAAAACAAACCCCTAAAGTTTCCTGGTTTACTGTCTATAGTTGTAAAGGCCACACAGGTGCCTGTTAGTGACTGATAGGAAGAAAGCTGGCATGTGAACCTGGCCCTGGGTTATATTCAATCTTAAGAATTGAAAGAATAAAAATAAGTTGAAAAGAATTTCAACTTATTTTGAAATAAGTTTTATTCTTTCTTAATTGAAAGAATAAAAATAAGGAAGATAAAAGATCTTCCTAAAGATTTTTGAGGAAGGCTATAAGATGAAGAAAAGTTTTATCCTGTCAGTCTTCACTGTTGTTTCTGCAATTAGCTTTCTCCACTTATTCTGCGTCTAAGCAGAGATGTCAGTTTCATCTATTTCTTAATTCACTCTGTCTCCCAGGCTGGCAGATGGTTCGGGTACAGACCCGCAGGCGTGCCGCTGGAAGAGCCCACAGCTCACCTTTCTCTGAAGCAATAGGAACTCTTTGAAGCTGCAATGGGAAGAGTGGATACAAGTGGAAGAAAGGAATGGAAGGACAACTAATGAAGCCATTTGTTTACAGCTGTCTGCCGTATATATAATTGCAACAAAACAAGATCCAGGTGGATTGCCAAAATTGAAAACAGATGAGAAACATTTGCTATTTACATAGATGCATTTCCTTAATTTTGTTTTTCAAACTCACATAACTATAGGTTTTTTGAAATGTGGACAATAGCTTTTTACTGTCATACTTGTTGAATTTTAGTAATCTAAATTTTTAATGTTTCTGATGGACACCATGAGCTGTTTGTTAGTTCACTGCCATCAAAATATTATTCATGTACACCCTGGGAACTTATTGGGAACATATATATTCTATGTACTTGTTAAGAATATAAGTGGGTTTTTTCTTTGGCTGGAGGTCACAAAGACACATGAAAATGTGAAAATTACTTGACATGAAGTTGTGAAAAGTGCAAATGAAACTTATAGTGGGAAAAGTGCTTATGAGCACTACCCAGAAGCAACTTTTGAAATTTTAGTATAATGTACTGCTGGTGTCTTTCTGACTTCCTCTTTGCTTCAAAAGTGTGCGTAGACAGCAATAGCATTCACTGAAGACATAAGTGGGACAGATTCATTCTTTATCAAAGAAATGAATTCCATTTGGCGTATACTATATTTTAAGTCACTGGTGGATATAGAAATGAGCATGCCTTATCAGCAACTGGGCATGCGAGTCTCTCTTTGAAGGGAGCTACCTGAGATAAAAACAGAGATTTGTGAATCATCACCACAGGAAAGATAGTTGGAACTATAAGAGTGCATAGAATTGGAATAGAAAAGAAACAAGGTTGGAAAACTCACCATGCAAGCACTAGGGACCAAGAAGATCAGAGAGGGAATATTTATAATAATGGAGAATCAAAAGGAGAGAGTGTTTTCTAATAACTAAAGGAGAAATAAAATTTTTAAAGTTATGATGTTTGTTAGTGAGGTAAGGAAATAGGAAAGAAGAAAAGATGAAGGAAGATAAAAAAAAGTAACATGGTAAATTCCTGGAATTGCACTGAAATGAGATAAAAATAATTTCATCCCTAATTTACATAATGAGAAAAAAAATCTTAAGAATTTTTTATGAGAACATTATCACATTCTAATTTTATTATTTTTTAAAGAATTTAAAAAAATTATTTATCAGGGTAAAATGCAAATATATATTTTATTTATCTTTTGGTTTTTCATTTTTCCTCTAATTTTCTTTTTAATTCTTTGGTTAGACATATTGCCTTTGCACTGACTGAGAACACAAAACATTTTTTTTAAACTTAATAGAATTGAGTTGGAGTCATTGATTAATTTTAGCAGAGCCAAAATCTTTAGTATATTGAATCTTCTCATTCGTGAATATGCTATATGTCAACATTTGTTCGGGTCATCTTTTTTTTTAATAACAGTTTGTCATTTTGTCCCATTAAAGTCCTGCACACTTTTTGGTAGGTTATTTCTAGTTATTTAGTTTTGTTTTTCTCATATTATCTTGCTACTCTATTTTGTAATTTGTTGTGATAGTAGTTAGGTGTGTCCATGATTTGTATGTGTTGATCTTGGATCCAATGCAAGTCTAATTCAAATATTACCTGAATAGAAATGGCAAACTGATTTTAAAATTCATGTGGCAGAATAGAGGGCCAAGAATAACTGACTATTCAAAACTGAGCAATAATGATGGATGATTTTTTTTTCCTACCAGATATTAAAACTTAGAAAGCTGCAGTCATTTTTAAAATGTGGTTTTGGGAAAGGGATACATAGATGTTAGATCAATAAAATATATTAGCACCCCAGACAGCACTAGCTACATGTGAGAATTAGCTAGAGGTATGAGAATATGATTCAAATAGTATTGGAAATCAGTGGGGAAAGGATGAGTGGTATCATCAATGAGTGGTGTCGACACAAAACCTGAATTCCATATGGATTGTAGATCTCAATGTGGAAAACAAAACTTTCAGAATGTTATTAAAAAAAAGGGAACTTAAAAAGAATTTGTTAGACAAAGCCCCCAAAATTTAACTCCTAAAAGTTAATGATACATTTAACTACATCACTTGACTACATTTGACTGACACATTTGACTATATCAACATTTTAAACATCACTAGAATAAGAGACAAGCACAAAGACACAGGCTAAGGAAAGATACTTGTATGTATTAAAAAGAATTGGTATTTAAAGTGTGAAAATGATTTCCACAAATGAATAGTAAATAAAATAAAACAAGTGAGCTGCTTCTTGCTAAGAAGAGAGCAACCCAATAAGGTCTACAGGCTCCCATCCTCAACCCATCCCTGCGTGGGGCAGGGGGCCACATTAGTGAAGGGTATGTGTGTATGCCTGAAAAAAAAAACAATTTAAAAATTGTTTGAAATCATCAGGGCATCAGGATACAGTTACCTGTGGGGAGGAAATGCTCCCAGGGGAAGAAAGCAGAGGACAATATGGACAAGAGATGGCTTGAGGGGGAGATTTTGAGTTGCATCCTTTTCCTTAGCCCAGAGTCCCCTGCAAGCATTCTCACCTACTCTGTCCTCCTAGCAAGGCAGAAAGAGGACAGTGGCAGCCTACAACTGCCATAGCCCCACTGTATCAGGCAGCATTTATCAACAGATGCCACAGACTGGCCAGCCACTGGAAATTTCCTTAACTCAATCCATCCACTTTCTGGGGCCAAAGGATTCCCACAAAGAGAAAAGTGACAGCATGGAGGGACAGGGTGTTTCCAGGAAGGCAGGATTGATAGAGAGGTGATGCTTAGAGGGGAGGGAGCTCTCCACACTGGCATGAAATCCTTGCCTTATTATTAAAAGAAGGAAATAAGTTAAGGTCTGGATTATGTTTCCTCTCCCCAAAGAAGCTGCTTGGGGAACTATAAGGAATATGACCTCAAAGAGTAAAACAACAACCTAGCTAAGATCATCTACCTAAGATCTATCTCTAAGATCTGAGACCTACATGTTTTAGCAAAGAAAGTTAACAAAATCACACAACCTATACCAGATGGAGAAGCATTCATGCAACAGAGAAACATTTGAAATAAGAATAATAGATAAATGTCCTTCAAGAAATAAGGGCAGATTCTGATCACATCAAATAGGAAAAAAAAAAAGTCAAGTAAAAATATGGACATGAAAATACAAGAGTTGAAATAACAAATCCAACAAAGGGCATAAATGGCAAACTAATTAGAGCAGAAGAGAGAATTAGTGGACAGAAAGGTTAAATAGAGAAACTCAGAAGTCTTCTGGAAGTCATAGAGAGAAAGAAAATATAGTATACAAGTTAAGAGATGTAGAGAAGAGAAATAGAAATGTCTGTATAATAGATAAAAGTAATAGGAAAGGAAAAATATTGTTAGGACAAAATCCAGAAATTTCCAGAATTAGGGATAAAAGTGCTCATGGAAGACTAAATAAAAGAGATTATCAAAAAAACTCAAAACTAGACTTGCTAATTGTTAAGTCAAATCTGAAAAGGCATAGCAAAGGACGAGTACTTTAGGAAATATTAATAGACACTATAAAACATAACAATAAAAGCACAGTGGTGCTGAAAAGAAACATAATACCATACCAGGGGAACAGGATAGAGAAGTCAGAAACCTCTGAAATATGGATAGATTGCTTTAAAATTAAACATGGAACGATTGGATTGTTTAATAGATGGTGTTGGGAGAACTGGCACCTTTTAGAAAATAGAAGGCTAGGTCCCAGTCTTTCCCCACACCAAAATAAACATTCCCCTAAATGTGACAGGTGTAGCCATAAACCCAATGGGAGGAAATGTAGAAAATCCTGTAACCTAAAAGTGGAGAAGACTTTCTTAAAAACTAAAAACCAAAATGTTTATATAGTGTCAGAAGGCAAAATATTCATGAATTTAACTGTCTAATATTAAGGATTTCTATTTGGCTAAAGTCTGGATAGATAAAATTAACATGCAGACAGCTGGCGGGTAGAAGATATTTTTCATTTCCAAAACCAATGCAGGATTAATAGCTGGAATGTACATGGAACTCATGACAATTAACATAAAAAGATGGAAAATCTAAGAGAAAAAATGTTTAAAAGATATAAATCAGCAATAATCTTGAGGAAATCTGAATAGTTAACAAGAATGCATTATAATCAGAAAAATAAAAAATCATCAAGATATCACTAGAAATCTATTGGCAATATTCAAATGATAAATAGTAACATATATTGGGAAAAAACAATGCTCATATAGTGTTATGGAGAGCATTAACTGATGCAGCTTCTGGAAAACTATTTATTAATATCTACTTCCTTTAAATATGCATATGCCTTACAACCCAGTTATTCCATTCTTGGTATATATCAGAATTGTTTTATATTTCAATATATTATAGGGGAACAACACTGAGATGCCAGGTAAAGGTGTTTGTTGCATTTATTTATTTTGTATGCTTGAGTTAGGGTTATAAGTGTGCCCATCACCCAGATGGTGTTCATTGTACCTGCTAGGTAGGTTTTTCCTGATCCCTTCCTGCCATTGGATTTCCCATCCCTCTGTGCACATGTGTGCTCCTCAGCTAGTTCCAATTTAATAGTGAGTACATGTGGTGTTTGTTTTTCCATTCTTGAGATACTCCACTTAGGATAATGGTCTTCAGTTCCAACCAAACAGTTGCAAATGGCCTTAATTCATCCTTCTTTGTAGCTGAGTAGTATGCCATGGCATATATATATATACACCACATTTTATTAATCCACTCACGAGTTAATGAGCACTTGGGTTAATTCCATATCTTTGCAATTGTGAATTGTGCTGCTATAAACATTCAAGTGCGTGTGTCTTTTTGATAAAATGACTTCTTTTCTTCTGGGTAAATACCCAGTAGTGGGGTTGCTGTATCAGATGGTAGGTCTACTTTTAGTTCTTTGAGGACTCTCCATACTGTTTTCCATAGAGTTTATAATAATTCACAGTCCCACTAACAACATATAAGCCTTTCTTTCTCTCTGCATCCACACCAGCATCTATTGGTTTTAGACTTTTTAATAAAAGCCATTCTAACTGGGGTAAGGTGATATCTCATTAGGGTGTTAATTTGCATTTCCCTGATAATTAGTGACGTTGAGCATTTTTTCATGTGTTTATTGACCATTTGTTTATCTTCTTTTGAAAAGCTTCTGTTCATGTCTTTTGCCTACTTTTTAATGGGATTGTTTATTTTTTTCTTGCTGACTTGCTTGAGTTATTTGTAGATTCTGGTTATTATCCTTTTATCAGATATATAGCTCATGAATATTTTCTCCCATTCTGTAGGTTGTCTATTTGCTCTGTTGATTAATTCCTTAGAAATTCTCATACACCATAACTGAATATGAATGAGGATATTCATTTGGGATATCTGCTAGCTGAGTCTTTCTTACTAAGGGGTTAGATTATTAAAAGTTTGTGGATGCATGCGAGGGAATCCTATGAAAATGAATACTATTACCCCCTAAAGGAATGTGGAGTAAGAAGAAAAGGAGGCTCAAAGCTAATGCCTGAGAAGTTTCAACACTGAGGTGCCACATAGAGAAGGAGCTGGCAAAGAGTGTTCGGAACAGCAGGAAGAAATCCTAGCCCATGTGGTGGCATGAAAGTTGAAGAGAACAAGTTCAGAAAGAAACAGTGGTCAAATGACATGTATACTCTTCCCCTCAGGCTTCCTGCCAGCTCAACCAAATGGAGCACATAGTAGAACAAATAAAAACAACATAATTTCCTGCTGGTTTAAAATTACTGGCAGGGCTTTGGCAGATAATGGAATTAAGGAAATAAAGGTAAAAAAAAGTTGTTTCATGTTATAAACATAATTGTTTATAAAACATAATTTTTATAAACATAATTATTTCCAATATAGAGCCAAAAGCTATCTATGACACCAGGTGATTGCCAATTCATTGGTGAACAGTAGTTGTCAAGTCAATTATAAGAAGTTTAAAAGCAATAAATCAAATATGACTTGTTATATTTCAAGCAAAGAATTAAATTATAAGGTTATCTCATTAGAAATTAGAGAACTTAATTTCCTAATCGATTGACCTAAATATGCGATAGAGAAATACAACTGAAACTGGCATGTATAGTTAAATCAAAGTTATTTACACAATTAACACTCCACTTAAGAAACAAGAGGAGACTTGATAATTACATTAAATATACTTAATCATCTAAAAACAGTAAGAAAATACATATA